>JAVSCE010013364.1:0-124758 GCA_032199065.1 Smutsia gigantea
CAGAGATCTGGAAATTCTGAAAACGAGACCTGCTTTTCAGGCTCCTTAAGGCTAGAGCAACACCCGATTTTTATGATATGGTATCTTTCATCTCATACACATGTAAGCAGGAAAAGGATTTTCTTTAAAGCTAAGTACCAGAAGGTGTAGGTTCAAGGAATTCTTTGGCCTCTCCTAGAGATTACTGAGGTAATGACTTTGAAAAAAAAAAAGAAGGCTCATGTAAACATAGGTTGTCTGAGCACGACATACCATCTTAATCCAAAATTGGCAGGTATCACCCCAGCTAAAAACAACAATCTCAACACTAAGGTTTATCAAGCATTTACCATATATTAAGCACCAAGGCTTAGAGAAATTCAGTAACTTGCCCAAACTTTAGCAGGAAAATGGCGGAGCCAGGATGAAGAAGTTCAGATTTCAGATCATCAGACCTCAGAGCCCACTCACTCATGACCCCAACGCTGTGTAAGAGCTGTTACCTACATCCAAAGAACCAACTGGCCCCCAAAAAGTTGTGGTGTAAAACGGGCTCCAGGCTGAAACAAATATCAGTTGATTTCGGTGGAAATTTTTATTTTCTTGTTTAATGCCAGGTCAGTCATTACAGAAAACAAAGGGTTTGGATTCCAATTTAGAGGTGCTTCACTAGGGAGCTTTTTAAGGACTTAGACTTGGCTTTTTCACAGTTAAGGAGAAAACATTTTGGATTGGGTTCATGATTCAGCAAATCAGTGCAACAACAGTTTTAGTTCAACAACAGTTCGGTTCAAGTAGCTGGGTCAGCAAGCCTCAGAGAAGCGGTTTGCCTTCCCTCACCCCAGCCGGGAGGGACTAACGTCAGGAGAGACCCAAGCCTGCTGCACAGAACGGGGCCGTGAGCAAGGCGAGGGCTTCAAGTAAGGAAGGGTTTGCTGGTGTCTCTCTTCCATTTTTCATCAGCACCTTTGGCTCTTTCACCCAGACCAGCTGGGAGTCCATGAAGGGGAGCTCCAGCCACCTCTCCCACCTGCCAGGCCTCCAGAACAGCAGATGTCATGTGGGTGATTACAGGGCCTGCGTCCTGTATACCCCCAGGGAAACAAGCTTTCCTTGTTTCCTGACAGTGAGTGTTTGGGATGTAGCATCATTTAGGTGTCATTGCTGAGCGGGTTGAGAGCTAGAAAGAGGGCTGAACCGCGTCCCTGGATTCCTTCCTTCCAGGAAATGCCCGCCTTCCACCTGTCACTGACCACTGACTGGTGTTTTCAGAGCCATCCAGGGCAGAACGAAAACAAGGAGCATAGACTCTCCCACCTGATGACTTCAGAACACTACTAAATTTGCTTGTAAATCCCTAAAAATATTTATATTCTCTTCTTTATCCTCTAGTGTTTAGAAAAAAAAAAAAAGATTTCTCCTTTAGACCTGGGATCCATGAATCCCTGGCAGGCCCAGTGTTAAGCTTCAGACATTCTGTGAATGACCTGAAATTGTACAATGAATATTTTCAGATTCTCAGAGACCTGTGTCCCAAACATATTAAAATTTAGTTTTAAAAACTATATACTACTAGCCTGTCAAGAGGCTATTGTCATTCTAGGCTGCCAATTCTACTGCATTTTGCACTCTCACAAATACCCTCTTTCATATAAACAAAGTACTTCCAAGTCCCAGACCAGCCTGTCCTTGTAGAACTCAAGAACTTGGGTATTTCCGAAAAGCATGTTTAAAAGGGCCTGATCTGGAAAGTTAACCATCCCCAGGGTCTTTCTAAAAGACAAGGAGTAATTTTAGAACCGTTCTGCAGATAGCAACTATGCAGATCGGCCCAAACAACCCACTCCTCAACTTAGAAAGTTCTGTAACCTTCCCATGCTGACCTACCTCAGTTTTCTTCTAAGTCAGAGAATTCCTAGGCTTTATACCTGGAAGGAATCTTGAAGAACCTTAAAGTGTTCTTAAACTGGGTTCCTCCATGTCCTGGTTCCGCAGGGGCCACCACAGGGACAAGGGGGAGGGATCAAGGACAGAACTCAGGGTCCTCACCTCTGCTTCAGCTTGGAGCATCTACTTTCATTTGACTTTTATACTAGACATTGGTATACATTTCATTTAAAAGAAGGATTCGACAGAAATAGGAAAAACAAAAATAATCGAAAGCCATTGATTTAGGCCAACCCATTAATTTGTAAATTCAAAACAAAACAAAACTGCAACCTAAAGAAGGTAAGTTATTTGACCCCCTGGTCACATAGCTGAGGGCCTTGTTATGAGCACCCTGAACCTCTGTGGCATTGCTACAGCCTCGCAGAAACTGGCTGGGGCGGCCAATCCATCAAGAGGCAGCTCAGGCCCCACGTGGTCTCCTGTCCTGCAGCCCCTCTAAGGTGCTGGCACTTTTCCCACAAAGTACACACCTGGTCTCACCTTATCAACGTAATTGGCGATTTCCATGAGCTTGTGTTTGGTGGCATCTGGGTCTCGTCGATTCTTCTGAAACTAAATGGAACAAGCAGAACTAGATGAGACCGACCCCAGAACCCCTCCTGTGCCCCATTATTTGTCTTTGAATTAACATTTATTTTCTTCTATGTTCTATAAGCAATCATTTTTATAATTCTCTCTCCCCTACACACAGGGTCAGCTCAGGGAGGGCAGAACCTGGATGACAGACATCTTGGTATCCCCAACTACTACTTCAGTGCTGGGCACAGTGAGGTATGCAATAGTTGTGCAGTGAATTGAGTTCTCTTTCTCTGGCCCTTGAAGTCAACCTTGTTTTCCTGTCTTCCAAATTACAGAGCCTCTTACAAATTCCCACTGGGCCTTAGAAGAGAGACCGATTCCATCCTTGCCTCAGTCATCACCCCAGCATGATGACACCATCATGGGGCTCTCACAAGACCTCCCTCCATGTGACACCAATCAACATCAGTCATATGGTTGCTGAACCCATGCAAGGCATTGTGCTTGGCACTAAGTAGGACACAAAGTCTAGAATCCTGTTGGTAGCGTAGGGAAGTTTCAATTAAAGAGAGAGGGCCAGAAATAACAATGGCAGATTCCGTATTGAAGGAGTACACAATTAAAGTGGGCTGAGAAAACATGCACAGAAGTAACTCCAAAGGGAGGGCTGAGTGAACGACACAATATGCGTGCTGGCAAAGGGGACCCATGAGACTTTAGCAATATAGGCTTCATCTGGCACAACACTCAGAGGGACCAGCAGTGCATTCTACAGTGAGAAGAATTCTGAGACTGCACGGAGCTCAGCAGGAAAGAGTGCTGTGCTCGATTAGAAATGTCAGCCATGGGACCAGGAGGAGAACATTTCAGTATGCAGCTTCATATTTATCATTCCTGCTTCAAAAGGTTACATCTCTTTCAGCTGCAATGATGAAGAAAAGCTTCATGTAGTGTGAAGATAAAATCTGCTACAACTGCAACCTAAATTTTGCAAATGATGGGCATTTCCTGTACACTGCCATTGTTAAACAGAATCTGGGTACCTATCAGATCACCCTGGGCACACAGTACATATGTTACTCCAAGTCCAAATCTCCACATTCTTCCACTCAATACCACAAGAGTGCCCAAGCAAGAAATAAAAAGAACAGCCAAATAAAACACCGTGGCATATTTACTGGGATGAGGGTGTGTCCCAACCACGATACGGGGGAGAAACCCACCATTTCCTATTCGCCCACTGCTTTTAGACTTTTCCTGGGCTCCCCCCAGCTGTCACTCGTCAGAACTGTCAATCATCTCACTTTCATCATTACTTTCTACAGAGTTAAATTCAATGTTAAGACTCTCTGACTTAGATCTTTCCAAGGTGTTAAGCCTGAAGTTACTCATTGTCAGTGGATAGGAAGTGTTGCATCACTTAGTGAATATTTATTAGAACATCAGAGTCTGATTTCATTGTCTTTCAAATATATTAAACCTATCATCAAACAACTTCCTGAAAATACCACCACAGTTTAAGGAATGTATCATGTTGTCTAGAAGAGTCTCACACAGGAGTCAGCAAACGTTATCTGTAAATGGCCAGACTGTAAATATTTTAGGCTTTGTGGCCACAATGTCTCCATCAGGACTATTCAACTCTGCCATTGTAGATCAAAAGCAGCCGTGGACAGTACATACAGCATTAGCATGGATGTGTTCCAGTAATTATTTAAAACATATGGTGGGCTGGAATTGGCCAAGGGCAGACCTCTGATCTAATGAAAGGAATATCTCAACCTTATACTTCCTAGGGTAACCCAGGAAGTAAAACATGGTGCATCCTCTGGGCTTTCCCAACTCCTCTCATTCAGTCTTAGCATGAGTCCTTTGCACACCTTTTTTATAGCTGTCTTGCTCTTCCTAACTAGACTTCCTGTTTCACCTGAGGAATAAATAAACTGAGAACCACCCCAGGTGCTCCACCCCGGGGCCCAGGGAGTGAGCAGCTGCTCTGTTGTTTTGACTGCTAACAGCTCTCTCTAGGCACAACACCCCCAAGGTCTCCGTTCCCTGTTCTGAGCTCTGAGCCCAGAGGAGGAGCCTGGCCTGTCTCAGCACCAGGTTGTAAATCACAGATAAGGCAGGCATCCCCTTCCTGGCTTCCCATCCTCTCAGATTAATTAATTGTCAGGAATACATTTTTGCCTGCAGACGATGAGAGGCCCCTTTGAAGAGGGAGTGGGATACAGCTGGGGGTGGGGTGGGGTTGTGAGCCTGCAATGCAGCCTGGCCTGTTACAGGTCCTACCCCCCTATCCTGCCATGAATCACTCAAAGCCCAGGACTCCAAGAAAAGAGCACATTCCCCTATCCACCTCCACATGAATCATGCCCTGCAGGGCAGGCCTGTGAAGCTGGTGCTGAGGGCCTTCTCCTCGGAAACAGGGGGATGGTTTGGGAGACACCACCGTCGTGGAGGCATTTTGGGCAGACACTGTTCCTCTTGGCAGTTCACTGTGACCCTGGAGGTCAGGAAAACTGAGGCTGCCCAGCTTCCGCACGCCATGGTTTTAAAACCTTGCACCCAGGTTCTGCTGGGGAGAGTGCAGGGTCTAAGAGCAGGATCGTCTCTGTAGAGTCACATTAGAGCAGCTGGGTTTCTATATGTTTAAATAGCAGGGCCCCAGGGGTTCTTTCTCTGAACAAAGGATTTTGTGGGTCAAAAAGCGGTTCAAGACCTCTGTATTAGATGATCTCCCATGCAAAACTTAAATGGAAAAATGTCCTAGAGTCAGAAGAGCTCAGCTTTCTCCCAGCAGCCCTCCCACTAGGGCAGTGCGAGGGGCAGGCTCAGCTCCCGCTACCTCCTCCCACGATAGGGGAGCCTCAGTGTTTTAAACAGCTTTGGAGTTTGCCCCCACCACTCCCCCGTCCTACACACACAGCAGTCTTTGGAAAGGAAAGCAAAAGAAGAGAAAAGAAAAAGCTGCTGGAAAAACCAATACTGACATCAATTAAAAAGCAAAACCCTTGTCAGAGCAGAACACAATGTCCCCTCAGCCTGGCATGCCCTTCACCTCCATTTCTCTGCCCAGTTAACAACTCTTTGTCCTTTAAGACAACGCAAGGGGCTTCTCCTCCTGCCACCAACATTTGAAGGCAGCTCTTCCAGCCTAGTGTTCTTTCCACTGCTGCTACCAAGATCTGTGCTCCAGGATGTGGACGAGGCAGAGCTGCCCGAGGATGAGGTTTCTCAGGGCAGCTGGTCACTGACCCGTCTGGATGAGGAATGAGACAGACAGGAGCTGTGGCACTGCCCTAAGGGGAGCCCCAGTGAGCCTGCAGCCTCGGAACAAGGCAAGTGCTCAAGCTCTCATGACCTTCCATACCCTGAAGATGTGCTTGGTTACGTGGTTTCCTTGCTACATAAAGTGAGAATTGCAGGTGAAATATGACTGATTTAGGCAAATACAGACTCTGGAGCCTGAACCCATTCTTCAGGTACAGCTTCAGTATCACTGCCTCAGGGAAGCTTTCTCCAGTTCCCCAAACCATGTTGGATTCCCCATTATCTGCAATCTAGTCCTCTCTAATGAACCATTATTAGCAGTTCTCACACTTGGCAACTGCGGAGTTCTTGTGCTGCTGTTGGAAACTCTGAGATGCTGAGCAGGTCTGTCTTTATCTCCTGGGGACCAGCCAGTGTGCTTGGCACATAACAGCGAATCAAGAAATTGCTGATGATTAAATGAAATGGAAGAGTGAGAGAGATGAGTGTTTATCAGCTCTTACGGCCTGCGAGAACGTAATTTGAGGAATATGGAATTAAAGGTCAAACAGCTATTCCTTTAGGTCGGTACTTCTCAAAACTTGCCTGTGTATATCAGAGTCACCCAGAGGGCTTGTTAAAAGATGGATTGCTGGACTCCGGCCCCACAGTGTAGGATTCAGTAGGTCTGGGGTTCAGGCTAACAATTTGCATTTTCACAAGTTTTCACCCTGGTGCTGCTGGTCTGGGGACCACATTTTGGGGACCATGGCTTTAGGTTCTCATTTGGCACCAATGTGATTATTAAAATGGACCCATATTTGGGCAAGAAAATTGTGTTCAGTCAGATGATTGAGAATACACTTACTCTCTTTGTAAAAAAATTTTTTTATTTCTATAGTGAATTCGGGATTCCCTAAGAATAAGCACTGTGATCCAGTTCAAGAAGTATTAATCCAAATAACACTAATTGTCCTGATTTTGTATCTGATTAGTGTATTGAGCTAAAAGATAGTTTTCCTTGTTTTTTCCCCAACAATGTTTAAAATAGCAGAAAGAGCTGTTGGTCAGATTTAAGGTCAAAATGACATGACAAACTAGCAGAAGATGAATACTTTCAGTCTTTCCCCGAAGCAGTTCGAAGCCTGGAATGGAATCTATCAAGGGAGAAGTTTTTCTGCTAAAACCCACTGCCTCCCCCTTACCTCTGCATAATCAGCCACGAGGTAAAGCTCCACGTACTTCATGGAGTGTAAATCTTCCCTTTTCCTCTAAGAAAGAGATACAAGCAGGTCAGAGCCGTAGAAATGGTGGACTTGTCCTCATTTCAAAAACTTGCTGAGAAATGGTGCTAGTTAATAACGATGACCCTTCTTACTAGTTTTGTCCATGGGCACCAAGGACCGTCCTGGCTGTGGTGCCATCACCCTCACCACACCTTCTGCCACCAGCTTGGTTATGGCTGGAGGCTGCTCTGCGACACTGGGGTTAGTCCTTTATCCTCAAAAAACAATGAGCTGCACTCGCCAGCACAGGCAGAACACAGGTCACCATACTGTGAGGGAACACACTGACAATCAAGTTCCTAAAACTTCTAAAACCATTTAAACTACATACCTCTATTTTTGGTATAAATAAATACAAGCATTTTGTGCATATGGCTAAGTAGCTTTTCCTAAAGGGGGAGGCATATTTTTTTTCCTCTCACATTTTGAAGCTACTGAAATCAGCATCTCAGAGTATTTTTAATGTAGTAGTGTTTTCCCAAAAGTAGTTATTCCATCAAATACAAGGCTATCTCCCACTCAACCATCACTTAGAGTAAGAGAAAAAAGTTATTTCCTCCTTCTGACCCATCTCCCTTTCATTTAGAAATACTCCTGGATCCAAAGTAAGGGTTCTCAGAGGGGACAAGTCTATGCCCAAGTTGAGTCCTGCACTGAGAAACTCACCCTGCGAGGTTGGTTCTTGGATTGGTTCGTAAACTGAAGGACCCAGTCCCTGGTGGTGGGCTTGGAGTGCTCAAACCCACAGTTTCCTGGGGGCAGCTTGAGATGTTCAGATCTGTAAAGAAGGTGGTGGCCCTCACTGTCAGAGAGGGGCTCGATGATGTAGCTGAGGTTACCGTTCACCATGATCAGTCCTCTGTCGATAGGAGAAATAGAATCTCTGGTCAAAGATTTTGGTTCTGGAAAGGTTCCTTGCTCAGGCCTCAGTTTCCCCCTATGCAAAATGATACAGTTGGTTTTGATCACTGGTTCCTAACCTTAGTATGGGGTCATGCCCCCCTTGGTGGGAATCGGATGCAGACTCAGCCTTCCTCTCCAGAGAAATGCGCATGTACTATAGGAAACGCACCGCACAATTTCAGTATACAAAAAGCTTATCACAGAGAAGCTCAAAAGGTTCTAAAAAGGCTTGATTTGGGACAATTAATACTTACAAAGGATGGTAGGACAAGGATTCCCAAAAGCCTCCCAAACCCAAAGTTGGCATAAGGCAAATCATAAGTTGAAACTTTATAGACTCAGGCTATGGTAACTAGGGGAAAAACTAGGGGAAGAGTTCTGGTCTTAGCTGCAACATTAAATTGTCCAATGCTCTTCACCAAACCTCTTGAATCACTCCAAGCCTCAATTTCCCCATGTGTAAATGCAAATGATAATTTACTAACTTAACTGGATTCTTGGGATGATTAAATGGAAGAACAAGTGTCTTTGTACTTGGAAACCAAAGCCAGAGGTGTCACCGATGGATGGCATTCCAGCCAGCCCCAGCTTCCCCGTGTCAGCAAGGCAGCTCTTCGGTAAAGTGGCCTCCACAGTCAAGCGTGTGTGAGTACTCTTCCTCTTCTCTTGGTTATAGATACTAGTGTTGAACTCAGAATAAAGATACGTGTTCTGTCATCATATTCTTTCACTCACTGAGTGCTTACACTATACTAGATATAGTCTAGACCTGATCCCTGTCCTCGAGAATTCACAGCTCATTGGAGGACAGACAGCCATTCATTCCACAATTGGTTCCTGAGCTCCAGCTCTGTGCCAGCTGCTGAGGATGGAGTAGCGAACAAGACAGACAATGTGCCAGCCCTCATGAAACTTAGCATCTGGACATGGGACTAAATCACTATGGCATGTAACAGAGACAGCAAAAAGGTTTCCTGCCTGCCAATCCTGAGGGACTGCATGCAGCTGCCCGGAGTGCAACATCAGGAAGGCCTCTGCGGGTGCTACCTGGACTCAGTGGGAAATGGCGCCACGACTCACAGTCAATGGGAGGGTGAGAAGAGGCCCATGAAGAGGGATCTGCCATCCCAGACACAGGGAGACGAATACTGTAGCAAGGGAACATACCCAGGGCTCCGGGGGAGGAAGAAGCCCAGCAATAAGTCCAAGGGGCCTTGTTTCATGTCCTCCAAGGCCTCTGGCCCTTGTGCATCCAGAAAGTTAAAGTATCTCCAAGTCAACCTCTGCCACTCCAAACTGGCAGGACCTCTCTGTTTGGCTATCTCGGCTTCCATCCCCACCCCTGCTCCCTCAGGGTCCCCACCCGGGTGTTGCCCTTTGGGAAGAGCCTGTGATGCTCTCAGGACAGACAGCCCCAGGCTCTGAACAGCAGCAGCCCTTCCTGGAATCCATCGCTGACTGACCTCATTCCGGTGCCAGGGAGCCTGACGACTTCCTGGCTGCCTCGCCCAGGCTGACGCAGCAATCCTGGGCCAGCCCCTCGGCGGGACACCCAAGGTGCTCCCTCAACAGCTGGGAGTGGGAGTGGGGCAATAGCAAGGGTCACATCCACTCCTGAGCCCAGACAGGAAAGGGGAGAGGGCACAGCTGCTGCGGGCACCCGGTTCCCAAGCTCTCTTCTTGTCTCGGCTGACCAAGGCCTCTCCTGTCACCTCAGTTTCCCCTAATGGATACAAACATTGGAAACTCAGAGGGCTTGACCACAAACCAGCTGATGGCGTTGTGTGCATCAAGCTGTGATTGTGGAGATAACATCCAGTGACTGGAAAGTTCCACAGTGGGACTGGTGAAAGTTCCAGTATTCTTGACCAGGCATTTGAATAAGCCTCTGCACCAAATAGGACTGACAGCAAGCTGAAGCTTGCTGCATGGTGCATACTAACCGTGGTGGTTATACGTTATCAAGCTACTGCTGTGGACCAGGCACTGTGCTGAATATTTTATTATTCACACCAATTTCTACGATCCTTGCAAATAGTATCCCCATTGTACCAGTGAGAAAACTAAGACTCAGCAGGGTTAATTAACTGACCCAAAGCCACACAGGTCATAAGAACCTAAGCAGTCTGGTTCCAGGTCCCAAAACCTGAACCATGACCTCACACTGCCTCTGTCAGAATAGCTGTTAGAGTGGTCAGAAAGATATCCCCAGCGTACAGATGGTTACAAGAAACAGGTGCCAGCAACTCTCCTCTAAGGTGTGATTGGCAGTTTCCCAACTGGTCTGTCTAAAGTAAGACATGAACTGGGAGATAGGAAGATAAAGGAGGCATTCAGCCTACTTTTCATTTTTAGATACCACTTTTTGAAAGTCAACCATGTATGTCAGGTACCATGCTTACGCTTACAATAATCATGCTTATTTCATTCCCACATCAATGCTATAAAGCACTATCATGGGTCCCATTTTATAGATAAAGAAACAGCCCAGAGAGATGAAATAACAAGCTCTCATGGGTAATCTGAAGCCAAAGATGTAACTAACATCTGGCAGGCTCTGGACCCCATGCCCTCAACTTACTGGTACCTACCTCCATCAGTGAGTTCCAACCTATGGGTCAGAGATCCCTAGGGTCACGGCTCCTGGACCTATCTATTAGAATATTCTACAGAGTGTATTAAAAGTGCAGATATAGGGGACTCAGATTCTGTAGGCCTGAGTATCTACATTGCTAATGAGTCCCACAGTAATTCCCTATATGGCCACAGGCCTCAGGAGCTTTGGCCCGGAGCCCAGGCTCTGCAGTAGGAGCCTGTCTCTTCACAAAGCCCAAGACAGTTCTGCTTCAGGGAGTGTGCAGGTTGTACTTTGAGAGTACACAAGCTCAGAAGGACACTGAAGGTCCTTCCAGCATCAGACTCGTGGCCACTCCTCTTCCTTCCCCTAGTGGGATGCCTGGGAACTTGCTGCATGTCACAGCTGCAATCCTCTCAGACTGCCTGGGGATGAAGGAAAGGCTGGCACAAGCCCCGGCTCTTCGCAGTGAACCCCAGCTTTGATGGAGGAGGGAGGAGATTTCTGAGAATCTAGCTTCTGGGGCCCTCCCCGTTACCCTCCCCCCACCAACATCCTGCTAGGTGGCCTTCCCTGAGCATTCACCCATCATTTATCCTTCTAGGAGTCCCAGTTGATCTAACTTGCTAAATGTTAAGTGCTGGCAAAGCTAGCCAGGACGTGGAAGGGGAATCCGGGAGGTTGGGTGGCCAGGACCTCACACACTAGGCAGGCCAGGCAGGCAGCTGGCGATTCTTGTTTAACCCCTGAATGACTGCAGGACAGACCCAAATGCATCTTTCACGGAATTAGGCAAGAACTACTTCCTGGGAATGTGTTGGTGCAGAGCGAAACCCAAGGGGAAACATCCCCCACCCTACATCCAGAACTGCCTTAAGAGGTGACCACCCGGTTACTCTTCCTTCCTTTCCTCCCATCTGCATCCGAGAAGGAGTTCCAGGGAGCTTCAAACGCAGCACAGAAGGGAGAAAAGGAGGCACACAGGTGATGTGCTCCCAATGGGATAGAGTAGCTTTGGCAAGTGGAGAGCTTGGGCTCCGGAGTGAGACACACCTGGATTTGAGCTCTGGCTCCGCTGTGGTAAGCTGCTCAGTAACGTTACACGCCTCACAGCATTGCTATGATAACTGACTAAATAGGCAATGTTTATTAAGAGTTGAAGGAACACTTAAAAACAACAGGGAACAGTCACAGAGCATGTATTAAACATCAAGCAGCATGCAAAGCACTTTATTTGATAGCCATTCGACACCTGTGTATCGAGAAGCTTCTATGTGCCAGGAATTATTCCAGGCATGGGGATGCAGCATGACCAAACAATCAAGTCCCTGATCTTACGAAGGTTGCACTCATCACCTAATGGACACCCACCAATGGTGTCACCGTTGTTTCCATTCTACAGGTAAGACAACTGATGTGAAAGAATGGAAGTAATCTGTCAGGTTTTAAGCCAGGAGTTGTCTGACTCCAGAATCTATACTTGTCACAACTTAACAGTACTGCCCTGTGAGGATGAACTCTGTGCCTGACACAGAGGCAGCATTTGCTATCTGTTCTGCAGAAGGAAGGCCAGGTATTCAAAGGGGAAAGGGCCATGCCACTCCTGGGCAAAGGAGCAGACAGACATGGACTGCCTGCATGTATGTGAGCCACCTCCTCTTGCCCCAGGGACCCACTTCCCTGAGGCTCTGCCCACTCTGCAGTGTGGAACTTCATGGTCTTTCATGGTCTGATCTGCCCTCCTTTTCCAGATGAGGAACCAAAGCCCAGAGAAGGAACGTGCCTCAGGTCACCCAGTGAGCTGCTGTTAGAACCAGGGGCAGACCCCAGGCCTCCTGGCGTGTGGCTCATTACTCTGGAGTGGGGCCCTGATACCAGCTCCCACCCCATGCATGCTCATGGGACTCAGCAGCCTCCTGCACCAGGAGCCCCGGCTGGGGGAGTGCCTAAGGCCCATGGGAGGCAGTAACCCAGCCAAAGCAAAGACAAGGAGAAAACAGAATAGGGAGAAGAAAGTTCAGAGATCATACAGCCAGGCGGTAGGGGGCTGGACCTCAAACTCAGGTTCCTCGACTCTAAATTGTGAGGTCCTTCCCGGTCATCATGCCCACATTCATACACATTCTCTTGCAATCATTCTCAGTCTCATGTCCTCTTTCTCCTTCCCCCTTCCACAGAGTCTGAGTCCTGGGACCATGGGTAAGTTATAACCACAGTGAGTGTGGCCTACGGTTTTGAGGCCAGAACTGCTGTAAGAGTGATGCATCAAAAAATATAAATATTATGGATGATTTATTGTATGTCTTACAAAGACTTTTTATGCAACTAAACTTGCCAGACATTAGTACATAAGATACTATGCAGCCATTCAAAGGAGATAGATCTCTATGTTCAGCTAAGACATAATGTTAGGTTGGGAAAAAATTATAGACCATTATGTATAGAGTAATCTCATTTGGATTCAAAAAAACACCTATACCCATAATATTATATTTCAGTTATGTATTCCCCCAACAGTGATTGGAAACGGGGAATGGGATTGGTTGGAAGGGTGGGACAGGATAAAGAACCTTCACTTATTTTGGTTTTACACTCCTGTATTATTTGATTGTTAACATGCTAATGATAATTTTTAATGAGCATTCTCTTTAAAAATAAATGACCTAAAAAATGTTTTTACTGCAACCTATACCTCTCTTGCTCTTAGACAATGTGCTAGGGACACATAAACACACACACACACACACACACACACACACACACACACACACACACAGGTTCAGGCCAGAACACTTCATCCCAGTAGTCTAGATTTCTTCACAAAGAACCATTGCTCCTTACAGTTATACTCCATGTTAGTTTGCAAAGCACTGGTGCATGCGAGAAATCGTGCAGACATTT
Organism: Smutsia gigantea; assembly: GCA_032199065.1. Lineage (NCBI taxonomy): Eukaryota > Metazoa > Chordata > Mammalia > Pholidota > Manidae > Smutsia > Smutsia gigantea. The sequence continues at coordinate 13,366 of JAVSCE010013364.1, forward strand.
AGAGTCAGTTTTGGGGGACATGGAAACTCAACATCCATAATGAAATGGCATGCCACATCTTTTTACTGGGATATTTAATAAGTATCTATAGCTGCCACTCAATTCTTAAATGGGTCAGTGGCCTAAATATGATTACAAAATACAGTATTACATATTTTTGTTCTTTTTTTTTTGCAAGGAATACTTCTAAAAGGATAAACAAGAAACCAGTAACAATCTGGACATTTGGGGAGAGAAAGAGACCTATTTTTCTTCATACACTCTTTTGTACTATTTGAATTTGTTTCTACTACAATCACGTATTACCTCAATTAAAGTAGCCTAAAGTACTGCTTTGGAGAGAAGAGGGGGCCCAGCAACAATTTAGAAACTCAAGTGTATTCCTCTGTATCTGTCCCACCAGCCTGAAGATCCCATTTGGTATAAATCCTACCTATTTTTTCCAATCAGAAGGAGCACATTTCCAGGAGAGAAACACAATCACTGTGGAGATTTTCCATTGCAGCGAGGCTTTATGAGCCTTGGGGCTACTGGAGTGTCAGTTAGAATTGAGCCCTCCCACCAGCATGTGCCTCCAGCTCTTAAATGAGTCAGGCCCACAGACACCCTTGGTTTCTGAAGGTATGTAGTGAGACAGCTGGGAAAGTGAGGCGGGTGGACCCCACCAGAGGGAAACATGCAAAACAGAAACACGTGGGCGGCTCCTCTGGTTCCTCCTGTCAGCATGGCTGCAGGAATGATTTACAAGAGGCTAAGCTAAGTTCCCACTGCTCCAGAGCAAGAGGACAGAGGAAAAGCAGAGAGAAGCAAGTCGCACCTGCACGTTCCCTTTCCTCTTCCTTGGGACAGGCGATGTTTACTTGCAGGCTGCAGGTGGTGGCAGCTGGGCCTGTAAACATCACTGGGTGGCCAGTTGGCTGGGCTCAACCAGGTCACTTGAACAGGCGATTTGGAGCCAACACTGTTAAGGCCTCCCTGCCAAAGCTTGTTTCCGTCCTAATTCCCTCTGGTCGACTAAGCACGAAGCTTTACAGAGACATGGCCCAATTTGTAAACAAACACGTGGGTTCTGCAGCATGAGGTGCCTTCCATTTGCATGTGAGCCTGGGTAAGTCTTAGCATGGCTTCACTCTTACCCAGTGATAATCATCCTGTATGTTTGTAGAGTTAACACAGCACTTACCATTCTTTACAGAGCCTATCACTTATGCCCATTTACCCATGAGGAAACTCAGGGCCCAGAAATTACTTTTCAATGCCTGTCTTTCCTCTGCCTATGTAGGGCATGGGCATGCAGCAGGCACCAAATATTAATTTGTTGGATGAAAGAAACAATTATTGAGTGAATCAATCAACAGAGAGGAAGGGTATAGAGTGGAAACACCTCCTACTGATTCATGAGAACCAGACGTGGGCGTATCTTCCCAACTCTGCCTTCAGGAACATCATGTCAACAGCTTTAAATTGGTCACAGTGGGAGTATTTTTACCAGCATATAAGCAGATGCTACAGATCAGGATTTTTATTCCTCTTGAGCCAGTTTATCAACACACTGGGTATAGGTACCACATAGAATAGTCAACTAAAACCCAGAAAATTAGTATAAGTAATTAGAACACAGGTTTTTCAGATCATCGTCTCTTTTCCAAAAGGAGGGGAAAGTCGGAAGAGTCTAAATAAATAATATTACTTCAACATACATGTATAGATATCCCTATATGCGAAGTACAAGGGCAGGCTGCAGAAGAGATACAGATATTTGAGATATAATTCATATTGTCAAGGAACACATATTCTGAGGTACAAACTCTAATGAGTATATGCCCCGGGGATCTTGATAAAATGCAGACTAGGATGCAGAAGGTCTGGGTGTGACTGAGAAAGTGCATTTTGAGAATGCTCCCCTTGGCAGACCCCATGTAGGAAGCAAGGGCCTGGAAGGTCACTGAGAGTTCCTACGTGCCAGCAAGTTCTAAACAGTAGATGTCTATGAACACAGCCCATCCTTGCAACACTAGGGATATATTCCTCTAATCAACATTTTACAAATGAGGCCATCAAGGCCCAAGGTCACCCAGCTGATAAACTGCTGCTGCCTCAAACCTGGGGTGTCTGGCTCTCTGAATGAACAGTCACTCTCTTTCCAACACGCCACCAAGTTGGAACTTTTCAGTTAATTATCTATCTTGAAGATTATTCTTGCTTCTCCTTTTTCCTCCAGCCCTCTCTCTTCACTAGCTGCCCATTTCCTTTTTCACCACCTACAAGTACTTCTACCAGAGAACCCCAAAGGGTAATTGGGACTAAATGCTCAAACTTGTCAGTTTTGAGTATGAACCATGTCTTTTATTTTCTATATTCTGGTGCTTTGGCATCTGGGGCCCTGCCCCTCCAGGGTTGGCCCATTCTTAGAGACACTAAACAGCTCCCCAGAGAGAGTGCCTATCAAATGTGGGCTCTCACCCCCTGGGTCACTACCTAGGGCCGCTATCTCACCCTATTCATCCCAGGCCTGAGTACCAAACATCTATGGAAAGCCCCCACTGAAATCATTCCAACTAGCCAGCCCTAAGCCTGCTTACCCTGCCTCGCCTGTTCCTTCCTGCAGAAACCACAATAAAGACTCTTTCCCATGCTTCACCCGCCCCCCTGCCTCCTGACTGACCTCCGTGCTTCCCTTTGTGCCCTCTCACCCCCAGCATGGCATGCTCCCGCCTCTCGGGATCTTGAGTCTAACAAATTGTCTTTTCAATGGTAGTCATCTCCTGATCTGTTAGCTTCACCATACCTAAGTAATAATAGTAACACATAATAGTATAATAGTAATAATAAAATCTCAAATTCCCCAGGAAAGAAAAAGCTCAATCCCAGTGAATCTATGATTTATCTAGGATTTCCCTTGTCCCTCTGAAGCTCAGCCCTTCTCAGAACCAGCTTGCAGACATTCTCAGTGGATTGCTTCTCAAGGTCCCCGCCAGAGGCCAGCTCTGCTTGTCCTAAAAATTCCATTCCTGGAGAGAGTTCTAGGTGCCCCCCAGCACTGTCAGGGCCTCTTACCTCATTCCCCGGCAGGTGCTGAGAGTGACACTGGACTGTTCTGCCTTCCTCACTGTCCCGTGGTAAAAACAGTGATCCTAACAAGGAGAAAGGGGGTGGTCAGACTAGAGAACACCAATAAGCACTGTTACTGTCTCATGAAGGTCAGGGAGGAGTACCTACCAACCCTAACCTTACACTCTGCAAAGAGCTTTCCAAGCCACCATTTTATTTGATCCTCAGAATAGTCCTGGGAGACATAGGCAGGACAGGGCAGATATGTCATCATCCCCACTGAACAGATGTAAAAGCTGAGGCTCAGAGGAACAGACAGGTTTGCCAGAGGTCTCTCTGCTAGTTGGAGAGCCCACGATTTCAAATCTAGTTTAGAGCTCTTTCCATGACATGATATTGGCCATGAGAAACATTGGTGTCTGAAGAGCCTTTGAGCCCTGTAGAGTTGAGTAATGTCCCCCAAAACTCATGTCTACACAGAACCTCAGAACATGATCTTATTTGGAATCAGGTCTTTGCCAATGTAATTAAATTAAGAACAAGAGACACTGGACCGGTGTCTTGATAGTAAGAGGAGAGGACACAGAGAGCCCCACACAGAGCAGAGGGCAGAGCAGGCGGGGATCAGTGACGAAGCTCCCAGGGGAGGAACACCAGGATGGCCAAGAGCCACAAGGAGCTAGGAAGAGGCAAAGAAGGATTCTTTCCTGGAGACTACAGAGGGAGCCTGGCCCTGCTGACACCTTAGTTTTGGACTTCGGGCCTCCAGAACTGTGCGAATACATTTCCATGGTTTTAAACCAAGTTCACGATCCTTTGTCACGGCAGCTCTAGGTAACAGGTGGACACCCATCTCTTCCACAGGCTCACGATGGCCTTCCTTGCCTGAACCCCTGTGTGCCTGGGTCAGACCTGACGTGGCACCAGCGTCCACAGGTGCAGGGGATCTGACGCTGCTCCAGCCAGTGTGTCTCTCGGCCGCCTGGTCTTCCCAACCGGGCTGGATTCCTCTGTGACTGCAAGCAGCTGTGGAGCACTGCCGTGTGCCAGGCCCAGGGCTGGACCCCAGAGACACACGCTGAGCAAACCGAGACACAGCTCTAGCCTTTGTGGGACTCACTGTCTTATAAGAGCCACTCTTAATTAAAAAGCCGTAAAAGATTTAATTACAGACTGTGAACAGTGACTTGAAATGTAAGTTGCAGGTGCCTGCAGAGTGTTGTGTAAGTAGGGTAACCAGAGCATTTGTGCGGCAAACCAGGACCCCGCTGAGCACACGAGAGTGCTAACCCAGCCAGGTGGGCGCAGACCAGGACTGCCCCCGCACATGTCAGGGTGATGACAAGGGACTCATTCCTATAAGCTTATTCCCAAACAGGTCAGAAGAGGGAGAAGGTAAAATCCCCAGGGCAGAGCCAGGTTCTGAAAAGGTCTCAAGATATAAACTATGTAGCTGCAGACACAGAAGCTTTCTTTTCCCCCCACCAACACCCTGAGCCTGAGCAGAGAATCAGAAATCTCCAGCATTCACCTCCATTACAGTCCCAGTGATCCATGGGTGGGACCACGCCTGTCGTAGTTGTTCCTTAATCCCCAGCCGGCAGGGATGTGACCCAGGAAGCGGGAGCCCAATTGTCTGTATCATCTGGTTCCACTTCCCACCCAAATCTAGGCCGCAGTACAGCCTAATAACTAAATTCAAGCATTCTGGTGTAGCCAGGCTAGATTTAAATTCAAATTCCCACTCCTTCCAGCTATCTAAACATTTCCACAACCTCCCTCTGACCTCCAGCATCTTTAATCTCCACCTCATGAGGTGGTTGTGAGAATGCCACATGTCAGAGCTAATGCAGGTTACGTGGCCAGGAGCAGCTGGCCGGAAGCATTAGCGATCATATCATCAGCATTAATCTCTCCTCTGTTAAAGGCAAAACATGACCTTGAGGGAGCTAGAAGCCCTCCCAAGGGGCTACCCCCTCAGCCTTAGCTGCACCAGTTCTAGGTGCTACCCAGCTGAGCCATGCAACCAGATCCCAGGATACAGACTAGGTTGGCACTCACCTCTGTGTCAGTCTCCAGACCATTGGTGCCCTTTCACCTGCCAATAATGTTCCGCCAGCAGAGTGGCACCTCTGCCCATTCAAGCTCAGGCAGTCAGGAGGAGGGACAGGCACCAGCCTCCTCGGCATCAAACTCTCCTGGACTTTAAACTAGTCAGACCCTGACCTTTAAAAGAGCACGAAGGAAAGCCACCATGTCAGCGGACATCCCCCGGCACCAGGAAGAGACAGTGAGGCAGGCAACCCTCCGTCCAGCCAGGATTCCATCTGCTTTCAAATGGCAGCCTGTCACATGGCTTCTCCACCTGCCCTCAGACTCTGGGATCTGGAGCCGCATCATCTAGCTCTCAAGTTCTAAACCTGATCCTTAGAATTCAGCAACAGGCCTTTGAACTCCACAGCCCAGGATCATTCACAGGTGGAAGACGGGGCTGGCCCTGGACAGGACGAACAGGGCTCATAGATGGAATGATGGGAAGCCAAGAAGTTCAGAAATGTGTGTCAGCTATAGTTTCAAAATCTGATAACCTCTACAAATAAAGAGAATTCAAATGTAGGGATGGATGGATGTAAAGAAACGCTTCCCATCTTCCCATCTTGGGACTGATGCTAACCGTTCTCACTGCCTTGGTGCTTTTTGAAATGGCCTAACAACTGATTTCTGTAACATGCCTTATACTTACAAAGGGCTTTCACACATGTCATCACATGTGGTAATAACACCTGCCATTTACTGTTATTAACACTGTGAGTGAACATCGTAGATTTTCTCTTTTAATTCTGACTACAGCCTTATGAGGTATTATCATTCTCATTTTTTAAAAAGGGAAACTAAAGGCTGGAAAGGTTTTAAGTCATTCACAAGGTCACACAGCAAAGTGGAGACTCAAACCCGAGCAGCCTGAGTCTAGACCCCATGCTCTGCCTCTCCTAGCAAAAGCAGCCCCAGGAAAGGGCATAGGACTTAATTTGTCAAAGCTCTATTATCATCTAGCACCAACAGAGGCTTAAGTTCTAGTCTAAACCTTGCCTCTCACTGGTTATCTGAACTTGAGCTTGTTACTTTTTCTCTTCTCCTTTTAATTTCCTCATCTGTATAATGTGGCATTGGAAGAGATATTTATAAATTCCCATAAAATCAGTGAGTCATCTTACCCATCCTTAGTCCTGGGAGTCAGATCTTAGCATACCCAATTTTCAGATGAAGAAATTCAACACTAGTGTGGTCAAAAGGATTGTTCAAGGTCACATAGTTAAAGCCAAGGCTACAATGCTGGCTTCAGACCCCAAACTCTGTAACCCTTTCTATTGGAACATATTCCCAAACCCATTTCCCCAGTGACCTGACCTAGATTAGGGCTGGAACTGTACAGATCCAGCTGATGAGTTTGAGAAGGTTCCCAGAACTCTCGCTACCCCAGGCCAGGTTTGGTGGCGGAGGATAGCCCTCAGCATCTGGGTCAAGCACAACTATAGGATTTATTCCACTCCCATTTGTTCTTGAGTCCTCAGCTACTAAATAAGAAAGCAAACTGGGAGCCCCATGAGGCTGGGTGAGGGCTTTGCAAGAGTCTAGCTAGTAGCAGGGGATGTAAAAAAACAATGAGTTGTCCCCTACTTCAGCTAGGATATGCTTCAGCCAGCAAGACCTTTAGGAAGGAGGGGCATTTGGGAGTGAGGGGAAGTTCTCTTCCATGCTTCTGTTTCTGAAAGGGCCTTAACAACATATCTGCCTGATTCTGAGAGTACAAAGAACAAGTAAATGAACAGCCATGAAGTCATCGCATTCCTTCTCAGCTTCTCGGCCTGAGGGGCCATCCCGAGGGGGCTCTCATACAGGAAGTATGAGCTCATGGCAACGTGTACGTTGAAACCCACTCTGGAGCTGTGGATACAGAAGTGTAGGAGCTAAACCCAGAGGAGGGTGCTTTATGAGGTCATAACGGCTAGGGGCTTTCGAGGCATGCTTGTCCCCTACCCACATCCCCAGAGGCAGAGGCAGAAGTCTCAGTGCAGGAAGAAGTTCCAACCACAGAGCACTGAAGGTGTGGAGCCGCAGCTGGACAGCTTCCCCAGAGATGAGAACATACAGCCAGCTTGCCAGCTGCAGGCACTGGGCACCACACCACTCCTGCCCCATCCAGGAAGGTCTTGGTAAAGAAGGCAGCATTGATCCTCACATCCAGCAAAAACCAACATAGCCTCTCAGCTACAAGTCACATATAGTTACTATGAGATACACAGAGTTACTATGCTCTAGACTCTTAGATCTATGAAAACTTAGCTGTCCTGCATCCCTTTCCTCATTCAAGGGATTCTGCTAAGTCAATCTGAGCTGGTAATGACTGGTAGTCATTTTCTTTTAAATGTTTGCACTCTGGCTGAGATATGTATGCTCACGATGATTTATACCAACTTTAATCAGATGCAATTACCCTGAAATATTCTGTTTCTTTGACCACTATAGCCAGCAAAGGAGAGGGTGTGCTTATGAAACAATAAACTCACATCCTACTTCTCCTGCTCATTTCCTTGGTGCCCAGGGAGGAGAAACAATCCCTTCAGAGAAGGGACTGTCTCCCCATATGTCCTCACTTCCCAGACGTGGGAGACGGCAGCAGCTTGTAGATAATTTTTGACCTGAACTTACCTCCGATTTCAGTGTGGTGGTTTGAGGGCTGCCACTTGCAGTATAATGGGTTTCTGTGTAGGTTGGAGCAAAAAGATGCCTGCAAAGAATAAAAACAGATGTTTGTCTCTTTTGCTGATGGACTTCATCCTCCTGCAAACAGGGGCCAGTCATCCTAACTGAACTGGGTGTATCCCCAAGTAGGAGAAACCGGGCAGCAATAAGGGTCGAAGGAACAAAAAGAAGACCCGGAGGAAGTTTCTTATTAACTTTGTTTTCATTGGGATCATGCACACAACCAGATGAAGCCAACAGAACCACAGCAGTGGTTTTAACTTTTTCTGGGTCGTAGGTACCCATATGTGCAAACACATACTCAAAACGTCCCAGGGTCGACTTCTGGGAAGACAGTGGCATGAGCAGGGCAGAGGAAATCTCCTCCCCAAACCATATATATTTATGAAAATACAACAAATACAACTATTCCTAAAAGAGAGACCAGAAGATACAGGACAGCACCCAGCCTGCATCTACACCTGAGAGGGCTCGGCACCTAGCGAAGCTGGTAAGATACGAACCACGACCTGGCAGGACTCGAGCACTCCCGCACCCCAGCGCACCGGCCGGAGGAGAGGATTCAGAGCGGGGAAGGAGTGGAAGTACAAGCCCGCGAAATAACCAGCCCTGGTGATTTGCAACAGGAGCACTGACACACATTGTGCAGTGTATCAGAGATTGGAGAAACAGAGGGTGCCGGATCTGAGCTGGGAAACGCACCCGGGTCCTCTCAGCTGGCTCCTGGGAACACAAGAAAAGCACATGCTTTTTTAGCCGTCTTATAGAGACAGGGGCCCAATGGAGGAGCAGGATCGTCCCAGCACACTCAGCCCAGCAGGCTGGGAGTCCTGGGGAATTTCGGACCCCTTGGCTGGTGACTGGGAAAAAGTAGTCATACTGAGACTTCCCACAGAGATCAGCAGCCTCCCATTCGTTCCCGCCCCAGCCAGAACTACAAAGGGCACTGCGGAGCGGCACAGCCGTGGCTGCGGAATAGTGCACCCACAGCACCACCTACAGCATCCTGACAGAACCGACTCCCGGCAGATGATTTTTTTCTTTCCTTTTTATTTCTTTTTTTTCTTTTTAAAAGTCTTAAAGAGCCCAGCTGACATACGTGGCACCTACCAGAGACTACTTCTATCGCCATCAAAAGACAGAGGAATATGGTACAAACAAAGCTTACCCAGACCCAGACAACACCAGAGAGGGAGCCTGATGGGATGGAATTGCACAATCTTCCTGAAAGAGAATTCAGAATAAAAGTCATAACCATGCTGATGGATCTACAGAGAAATATGCAAGAGTTGAGGGAGGAAGTGAGGGAAGCCAGGAAAAACAATGCAGAAATCAGACAAGTGATCGATGGGCTTAGCAGCAGACTGGACGAGATGCAAGAGACTGGTAATGAAATAGAAATCAGAGAACAGGAATACAGAGAAGCTGAGGCAGAGAGAGATAAAAGGATCTCTAGGAATGAAAGAATATTAACAGAACTGTGTGACCAATCCAAACGGAACAATATTCGCATTATAGGAATACCAGAGGAAGAAGAGACAGAAAAAGGGATAGAAACTGTCTTTGAAGAAATAATAGCTGAAAACTTTCCCATGCTGCGGAAGGAAATAGTCTCGCAGTCCATGGAAGCCCACAGATGTCCCAACACAAGGGACCCAAGGAAGACAACACCAAGACACATAATAATTAAAATGGCAAAAACCAAAGATAAGGACAGAGTATTAAAGTCAGCTAGAGAGAGAAAAAGATGACCTACAAAGGAAAACCAATCAGATTATCATCAGACTTCTCAAAAAAAACCTTACAGGCCAGAAGAGAATGGCACGATATATTTAACGTAATGAAACAGAAGGGCCTCAAACCAAGAATATTGTATCCAGCACGATTATCATTTAAATATGATGGAGGGATTAAACAATTTCCAGGCAAGTGAAAGCTGAAAGAGTTTGCCTCCCATAAACCACCTCTACAGGATATCTTAAAGGGACTGCTCTGGAGGGTAGCACTCCTAAGGCTAAAAGGATGTCACCAGAGAAAATAAAATAATAGCATGGAAAGCAGATCATCCAAATACTAACTAAAGGCAAAGAATAAAACACCTAGTATATAAAGAATGGGGGAGGAAGAATAAGAAGGGAGAGAAATAAAGAAACATCAGACTGTGTTTACAATAACTTAACAAGAAAGTTAAGTTAGATTGTTAGATAGAAAAGAAGCAACCCTTGAACCCTTGGTAACCACGAATCTAAAGCCAGCAATGTCAGTAAGTACATACCTATCAATAATCACCCTAAATGTCAATGGACTGAATGCACCAATCAAAAGACACAGAGTAACAGAATGGATAAAAAAGCAAGACCCATCTATATGCTGCCTACAAGAAACTCACCTCAAATCCAAAGATATACACGACTAAAAGTGAAGGGATGGAAAAAGATATTTCATGCAAACAACAAAGAGAAAAAAGCAGGTGTTGCGGTACTTGTATTAGACAAAATAGACTTCAAAACGAAGAAAGTAACAAGAGATAAAGAAGGACATTACATAATGATAAAGGGGTCAGTCCAACAAGAAGATATAACCATTATAAATATATATGCACTGAACACAGGAGCGCCAGCATATGTGAAACAAGTACCAACAGAATTAAAGGAGGAAATAGAAAGCAATGCATTCATTTTAGGAGACTTCAACACACCACTCACTTCAAAGAACAGATCAACTAGACAGAAAATAAGTTAAGACACAGAGGCACTGAACAACACACTAGAACAGATGGACCTAACAGACATCTACAGAACTCTACACCCAAAAGCAGCAGGATACACATTCTTCTTAAGTGCACATGGAACATTTTCCAGAATAGACCACATACTAGGCCACAAAAAGAACCTCAGTAAATTCAAAAATGTTGAAATCCTACCAACCAACTTCTCAGATCACCAAGGTATAAAACTAGAAATAAATTTTAGAAAGAAAACAAAAAGGCTCATAAATACATGGAGACTTAACAACATTCTCCTAGATAATCAATGGATCAATGACCAAATTAAAACAGAGAACAAAGAATATTTGGAGACCAATGACAACAATAACACAAAGCCACAAATTCTGTGGGATGCAGCAAAGGCAGTTCTAAGAGGAAAGTATATTGCAATCCAGGCCTATTTAAAGAAGGAAGAACAATCCCAAATGAATAGTCTAAAGACACAATTACTGAAATTGGAAAAAGAAGAACAAATGAGGCCCAAAGTCACCAGAAGGAGGGACATAATAAAGATCAGAGAAGAAATAAATAAAATTGAGAAGAATAAAACAATAGAAAAAAATCAGTGAAACCAAGAGTTAGTTCTTTGAAAAAATAAACAAAATAGATAAATCCCTACCCAGACTTATTAAGAGAAAAAGAGAATCTACACACATAAACACAATCAGAAATGAGAAAGGAAAAATCACAATGGACCCCACAGAAATACAAAGAATTATAAGAGAATCCTATGAAAATCTATATGCTAACAAGCTGGAAAACCTAGAAGAAATGGACAACTTCTTAGAAAACTACAACCTCCCAAGACTGGCCAAGCAATAAACAAAAAACTAAACAGACCAATCACCAGCAACGAAATTGAAACGATAATCAAAAAATTACCCAGGAACAAAACCCCCAGGCCAGACGGATTCACCTCTGAATTCTACCAGACATATAGAGAAGAAATAACACCCATTCTCCTGAAAGTTTTCCAAAAAATAGAAGAGGAGGGAACACTTCCAAACTCATTCTATGAAGCCAGCATCACTCTAATACCAAAACCTGGCAAAGACCTCACCAAGAGAGAAAATTACAGACCAATATCCCTGATGAACACAGATGCAAAAATACTCAACAAAATATTAGCAAACCAAATTCAAAAATACATGAAGAGGATCATACACCATGATCACGTGGGATTCATCCCAGGGATGCAAGGATGGTACAACATTCGAAAATCCATCAACATCATCCACCACATCAACAAAAAGAAGAACAAAAACCACATGATCATCTCCATAGATGCTGAAAAAGCATTTGACAAAATTCAACATCCATTCATGATAAAAACTCTCAACAAAATGGGTATAGAGGGCAAGTACCAACATCATAAAGGCCATATATGACAAACCCACAGCTAACATCATACTTAACAGCGAGAAGCGGAAAGCTTTTCATCTAAGATCGGGAACAAGACAGGGATGCCAACTCTCTCCATTGTTATTCAACATAGTACTGGAGGTCCTAGCCATGGCAATCAGACAAAACAAAGACATACAAGGCATCCAGATTGGTAAAGAAGAAGTCAAATTGTCACTATTTGCAGATGACATGATATTGTATATAAAAAACCCTATAGACTCCACTCCAAAACTACTAGAACTAATATCTGAATTCAGCAAAGTTGCAAGATACAAAATTAACACACAGAAATCCGTTGCTTTCCTATACAGTAATGATGAGCTAATTAATAGAAAGAGAAATCAGGAAAGCAATTCCATTCACAATTGCATCAAAAAGAATAAAATACCTGGGAATAAACCTAACCAAGGAAGTGAAAGACCTATACCCTGAAAACTACAAAACACTCCTAAGAGAAATTAAACAGGGCACTAACAAATGGAAATTCATCCCATGCTCTTGGCTAGGAAGAATAAATATTGTCAAAATGGCTGTACTATCTAAAGCAATCTATAAATTCAATGCAATCCTTATCAAAATATCAACTGCTTTCTTCAATGAACTGGAACAAATAATTCTAAAATTCATATGGAACCACAAAAGACCCCGAATAGCCAAAGCAATCCTGAGAAGGAGGAATAAAGCAGGGGGAATTATGCTCCCTGACTTCAAGTTCTACTACAAAGCCACAGTAAGCAAGACAATTTGGCATTGGCACAAAAACAGAGCCACAGACCAGTGGAACAGAATAGAAAATCCAAACATTAACCCAAACATATACGGTAAATTAATATATGATAAAGGAGCCTAGGATATACAATGGGGAGATGACAGCCTCTTCAGCAGCTGGTGCTGGAAAAACTGGACAGCTACATGTAAGAGAATGAAACTGGACTACTGTCTAACCCCATACACAAAAGTAAACTCAAAATGGATCAAAGACCTGAATGTAAGTCATGAAATCATAAAACTCTTAGAAAAAAACATAAGCAAAAATCTCTTGGACATAAACATGAGTGACTTCTTCATGAACATATCTCTCCAAGCAAGGGAAACAAAAGCAAAAATGAAAAGTGGGACTATATCAAGCTGAAAACCTTCTGTACAGCAAAGGACACCATCAGTAGAACAAAAAGACATGCTACAGTATGGGAGAATATATTCATAAATGACATATCCAATAAGGGGTTGACGTCCAAAATATATAAAGAACTCACCCACCTCAACAAACATAAAGTAAATAATCCAATTAAGAAATGGGCAGAGGACATGAATAGACACTTCTCAAAAGAAGAAATTCAGATGGCCAACAGGCACATGAAAAGATGCTCCACATCACTAATCATCAGAGAAATGCAGATTAAAACCACAATGAGATATCACCTCACACCAGTGAGGATGGCCAACATCCAAAACACAAACAACAACAAATGTTGGCGAGGATGTGGAGAAAAGGGAACCCTCCTACACTGCTGGTGGGAATGCAAATTAGTTCAACCAGTGTGGAAAGCAGTATGGAGGTTCCTCAAAAAACTCAAAATAGAAATACCATTTGACCCAGGAATTCCACTCCTAGGAATTTACCCTAAGAATGCAGCAGCCCAGTTTGAAAAAGACATATGCACCCCTATGTTTATCGCAGCACTATTTACAATAGCCAAGAAATGGAAGCAACCTAAGTGTCCATCAGTAGATGAATGGATAAAGAAGAGGTGGTACATATACACAATGGAATATTATTCAGCCATAAGAAGAAAACAAATCCTACCATTTGCAACAACATGGATGGAGCTAGAGGGTATTATGCTCAGTGAAATAAGCCAAGCCGAAAAAAACAAGTATCAAATGATTTCACTCATATGTGGAGTATAAGAACAAAGAAAAAAACTGAAGGAACAAAACAGCAGCAGACTCACAGAACCCAAGAACGGACTAATAGTTACCAAAGGGAAAGGGACTGAGGAGGATGGGTGGGAAGGGAGGGATAAGGGAGAAAAAGGGGCATTACGACTAGCAGACGTAATGTTGGGGGGGCGCGGGGAGGGCTGTACAACTCAGAGAAGACAAGTAGTGATTCTATAGCATCTCACTACGCTGATGGACAGTGACTGTAATGGGGTTGGTGGAGGGGACCTGAAGAAGGGAATAGTTTAATAACCGTAATATTGCACATGTAATTGTAGATTAAGGATACCAAAAAAAAGAATAAACCTCACAGGGTCTATGGACCCTATTATGTACTTGGGTTGATTTTTCCAGCACTGAATCCACCAACTTTTAGTACAGCACACAAATCTTCCTTTAAGGGAATACCTCTTCCCTGTTGCATGTTTTAGAGAGATTGTCAATCAAGCGTCCTACCTGACCCTAGCCAAGGTGACCTGTGACCCCAGGTAAGCCAATAGAATAATACTGCAAGAACTGAGCAGGTGTAATCCGTCTGTTCCTTTGTTCCTGCTGTCCGGCCTTTGCTTGTCCTTTCTGAGACCTAGTGGGCCCTGTTTCCTGAGACCCGGCAGTTTGTGCGTTATACTTCCAACAAATTCTCTCTTTTCTGAAATTGGACATTGGTGTCTCTCTTGCCACAGACTCTGTGAAGCTATGTTAGTCCCTCACCAAAGGCAAGGTGATACCAAACAAGGCTCCTAGAATTTCTCTAAAAGTTAAAAGAAAAATAAAAGAGGCAAATGGATGTTTCAACCAGCTCAGCCATATTAGAAGCAGAAGGCATTACAGAAAGTCGACGTGAGGGGGCAAAAATAATTTCTAATGAAAGAGAAACTGAAGTTAACAAAATAAGAATTAAGTAGATCTAAGTATGTTAATATGGAAAGAATGTCTAAAATGGAGTTTGATAAAAACAAAAAAATTTCAAGGAAGGGTATATTTAAAAAACCCATTTAAATGAAAAACTAATAGCAATAGACACCACTGTTTGCATTAAGTACAACAGGAAAAGCACACGCCCATTGTTAATGGTGGTTATCTCAGGAGACTGCTGATGCTCACAACGTGTAAGCTGCATATTTCTGAAAACTGGTTGATTTTTTAAAATAATTATTGTGTATTTATTTTGAAAACTGGAAAACTAATTTGAAAGGGCTTTAAAAAAGAAGAAAACACAGGCTAAGACCAGCACAGAAAGCAAAAAGAATCTGCAGGTCACACCCTGGTTTTGAAAGAGGTGACAGCTCCCAGCAAGACAGGGTCTTTGAAGACAATCTTCACGGTCACTTTGGCTCTAAGTTCTGAGACTCCTGACTTTCAAATCCACCCACCCCTCCACCCCTCAGAGTACAGTCAGAAGGCAAATGCCACAAGAATTCTCTCTTACACTATGTCAAGCCCTTCAACATACAGTCTTGGACAAGGAGAAAAGAAACCCAATGAGGAAGGTAATAATAGAGCAAAGCACAAAATCCAACTTGTGTAGAAAAACTCTCAATCACATGGAAACTTTGGGTCAGGGGCTAACTTGCCAGGTTTGGTCTCCCAGCCCTTTGTCTTTCTCCTTAGGATCTAACCAGCCAAGGATCCGAGGGAAGAGTCACCCATTTGTCTGAAGGAGATTAGCTATAAGCCCCATGAGGACAAAGGCTAAGCTGTTTTGCTCACCAGTATGTATCAGTGCTTAACATTTATTCAATGAAAGAATGACTTAACTAATTACTGAATGAATGAATGAATGAATGAGTCATCAGCATACTAGGAGCTTAGAACACTGTCTGGAGTCTGAGAGACTGAAGTTTCAATTCCAGATCTGACTTTGACTGTCTCTATGGCCATGAGCGAGTTCCTCACTTTTGTTTCTTCTTCTGCAAAAAAGAGGGTAATATACTACTTGGTAGGGCTGTCAGAAGAGTCAAATGACAAAATGCATGAAAAGGGCTCAACCCCAGGCCTGACACAGAATGGAGCCCAGTAAAGGTCAGTTAATATCGGTTTTGTTCTCAGTAGGGATTGTGATGCAAGAACCCAGAAAAACTGATGGAATCCACCTAACTCCCCCTAACTCTCTCCAGCCATTAAGTCTCCAGCATAACACTTGAGAGAAATGAAAAAGCAATTAGCTCATTCCTGCAGCCTTATTTCCTGGGTCTGCTTTCATAGTCAGCATGATGGACGGCTGGTCAGGGGTCCAGAGTTTAATGGTCCATCCTGGTGCTGGTGGGGAGATGTGAATTTTCCCGCAGGACATGCACTCCTGGTAAATACATCGTCAGCCTCTTCTGAGTCTTAGGAGGAAAAACCATTTACCCCGTGACATTAAGATGCTCCAGTGAGAGCAATCCAGACTGAACCTCAGAGGTGTCAACGTTCCAGTGGGTCCTCAAAAGGGTAAGCATCTTTCCGCAGCTTCTTATTCTGAGGACCCGCCCCCATCATCATAAGACTCTCACAGCCTCAGTGTAGCCAGGTACCTTAGGAATCATTTAGCCCCAATCACTAGACTGCGGGCTCCCTAAGAGCAGGGCCACAGCAGCCTTGTTTCAGGTTTCTCCGCAGCTCCCAGCACCTACCAGGCAGGCAGTACGTGGTTATTCTGTGAATAAGTGGATGAATGAATAAATGAAAGAACCAATGAGGCTTCTACCTTGTGCAGGAATCTGCCAGAGACTGTTCGGCAGGAGACACCTCCAGTGATAGGGAATCCTTAAGACCACCACCCACTCCATTTCTGATCACACAGAATAGTAGAGGCAGTTCTCACAGAGAGCCATAAACTACCTTTCATTAACCAACACTCACTGGCCTCATTCTGTCTCCTGAATCTGCAAGCAATAACCTGCCTGTACCTAACTGCTCTCTTGGGACCAGCAGCATCGGTGTCACCCAGGAATTAGTTTAAAACGTAGTTTTACATTTTAAATTAGTTTAAATGTCGGGCCCCACCCCAGATGTACTGACGCAGACAGAAACTCTGGGGCTGGGGCCCACCCATCTACTGTAATAACTATTGTAAGTGATTGTGATGCGGAACCACCGCCCTAGCCCACAGGTCCTTCTCAATGTACTTTTAAGGTAGGCAAACTTCAGAGTAAGGTGCCTCATACCCAAGCCCCCATCCCCTTCCTGCCTCCACCACATCCTGGATCATTCTGAGCTTGAGAAACCCAGAAAAACTGCATCAAAATAGTTCACAGGTATTTAAACATTACCATTCCACCTTCACAGCGCACCTACGAGGTAGGCGCTGCTCTTCTCCCCATTGTGTGATTGAGGACCCTGGGAACTTGGCCTTAGAGTCTAAGTTCTCACAGCACAGTGTCAGCGCCAGGTTTCCAACCCAGGTCTGTTGGTCCAGACCACATTTTTAAGGCAGTTTTCAGCTCTGTCTCTCTTAGAAGGTGGAAGCATAAAACTAAAGCACTGCCAGGAACCAGGAGTCCAAACCACAATTTGATGGTGATGACAGCAGCCTTGAGGACATGTGTGATATCTCAAAAGGAAGACCACTGGCTCTTACGTGTGAATATATGCAGAGAAGAGCCATGGGGGAAGCAAAGCACAGGGCAGGAAAAAGACGATGGATGCCTAAGAACTTCAGGGTCAGTTATTTTCAAATAACAGCTCTTTCCCCAAATGCGGACGCAGACGGTTGCCAGGAAGGTCCTCCCTTCTAGAAGCAAAAGGAAGGGTTGTGTTTCATCACCACCATCTGTGCAATTTTACTGACAGACCAAACTCTGCTTTCAAATGCTCCCCACTGCCTGGCACCAGGCTCAGCTCTGGCCACGTGCCTGAGGGCGCCCTGGCGCTGCCCTCAGGACCAGAGGTACTGCTGTCCCTTCAGAGAGAAGGCCCCAGGGCTACTGAGCTGCCCTGCTCCTCCACCCACCCCTCCTCTGGCCACATCTTGTTCTCATCTCCTCCCTGACAAGGGGCTGGCTCAGCAGATCAGCAGGAAGCCATCTCTCACCACTGGAGTGGATTAGGATTTTCAGGAAACAAGTTGTGAGTGATGTGCGTCCAGGAAGAGGGAACGGCTGTCCAAGATTTCCCACCCCACCCCCTCCTCTCTCTGGCTGTGAGGGGAAAGCAGTTTCTGGAGAAGGGCTTCCACCGCGCCCCTCAGTCACTCTCCCAGCGCTAGCAGCAGCCAGGGCGGGAAGGCTCACTTTGGGCCCAACCCAAGGGGCTCAGACCCCAAAGGCCCCAAGCAAAACCTGCATCTTCTGAATCCCACCTGGGAAAACAGGCTGCCTCCCAAATACTGGGCTTAAAACGTAAGGTCTCCTGCCAGGGAAGGACCACAGCATTGCCCGTGGCAACCCGGAACGTGTTTGTGCACCCAGCCGGACCCCAACAGCACGCTGCGGTCTGAGATGGCCCTGACCCTCCTTGCCTCAGGCTCCGGGCTTTCAAAACCAGCACAACCGCTTTAAGGAACAATTTACTGTCAGACAAATTTCAAATGCCTCTCTAAGCGTGAGGTCTCTGCAACTTCCTCTAGGGAGCAGAAGCAGGACTAAAACAAATTTGCAGAACATCTTCTCTGTTCTCAACTCCCCCTTCCTCTGCATTAGATAAACAAACCGGTGAAGACAAAGGGATAACGATTTCCAAACTACCGTGAAAAACAACCTGGGCAGACATGCTCTGCACAAGCAAACATCACAGTCCGGTGGCTTAGGTAATGCCAATGCCACCCCTCGGCCCCACATCTTGCTCCCTCCGGCTCTTTCAAGGGTTATCCTGCCACTTAGGTGCTGGTGACACCTGGGGAGGTACCGCCTTGTCAGTCCCTCTTATTCTCCCTGGAGGCTCTTCCCTCTGTCCATCCATGCTGGTGAGCAAACCTCCCTCGCTTCTCGCTCACACTCTTAATGCCTTGTCATGGGACTTATCCCAGTTACGGCTCAACCCGGAAACGCTGTGGAGAAATATAAGATCCCAGGCCCAGTCCCAGACCCCACCCTAGCCCTGCTGAGAATCCTATTCTCTAGAGAAGGACTAAGACGTCTGTATTTTTAGTAGTTTTTCCAGGTGATGCTTTTTTAGGTTCTGGGAATTCTCCTACTCCACTGAATCAATTTTACCATTTTAAATTCTTTTTCCCATTTCTATCCTCCTAATCACCCTCCCCAAACCTCAAGATGCTACCAGAGCAGCATAGAAGGAAAGTCCAGGGCTCAGAAAGCTTAGTTTTGAGTCCCAGATGCACTATTTTCTGGATGACTGTCCTTTCAAGCCCTGGAGGAAATGAGGCAAAAGATGACTGTGCTTCCTTTCAAAGTCATACATGGGCACTGTCGAGGCGTGGGCACTCAGAGGCCAAAGGTTCATTGGACTCCGTGGGGGAAGATGAGCTTTGAAAGACTATTCACAATTAATTAGGGTAGCTCTTGGGTGCAGCCCTGTAAAATTAGATGTTAACTTTTAAAAACCTCGTAAGGTACAACAGAGATGCAAATGATTTCCTCCCAGTGGAAAAGATAACTCCAATTTTATTGCTCCCAAGATATTAACCAGTTCTGTACTGACTTTAGCAGTCTTATCTCAGCATTTCTTTTTTCCACTATTCAAAAAATACATATATATGCTTTTCCCTTATCCAATGTTAAACCAGTTTTATCATCCTTCTGGTTCCCCCAATAATTAGATAAATAAAACTTTGACAAGTGCTCACCAGTCGCATGAGAACTGTTTCACTTGAGCCACATAAACCCCCTCCATTTCCTCGACTGCAAATAACAGAGTAATAATTACTATCTCACAGCATCATTGAGAGGATCAAATGAAAAAATACAGTGAAGTACTAGCTCTGACAATAAGTTCTGTGAACTTGGGCAAGTGGGTTAACCTCTCTGCGTTCAAGTTTTCTCATCTATAAAATAGAAAGAGTTTTAGATTC
The DNA here is from genome assembly GCA_032199065.1 of Smutsia gigantea. Taxonomy (NCBI): domain Eukaryota; kingdom Metazoa; phylum Chordata; class Mammalia; order Pholidota; family Manidae; genus Smutsia; species Smutsia gigantea. Next base: position 33,246 of record JAVSCE010013364.1, read on the forward strand.
TACTTCCTAGGGTTAATGTACAATGTTAGAACAGTGCCTAAGTAAAAATTTTGGCAAAGTACAAGGTATCTGTGGTCTACACATATTATTATTTTCTCCAGGAATAGCTATGTGCACATATGGCAAAATCTTACCCATCGTTAAATCCAGACAATTGGGTATCTGAGGGTGCATTAGACTAGTCTTTCACCTTTTGGGTATGTTTGAAAATGTTGATATTTATATTTTTTAACTAGGTAGGTGACACTACGCAAGTTGCAAGCTACTCAGCCTCTCCCTTTCTTTCAAATGGAAATGAAGTGCCCAGGCTGCAAAGGGATTTTGGAAAGCAGACAGTGCTATTCTAACGTGATAGCCAGTCCCCACAAGACCCGGCTCAGCCATATTTGGGACAAAATTAAAAATTCGGTAAGTATTGCTTTGTTTTCTTTTGTTTTCGAAGAGAGAGAAAGTAAGGAGGAGGAGAGACAGCTGTTTCAGAACCAAGATTTCCAAAACCGGTGCTGATTCCACCTCTGACTCCAAAGGAATGGAAACAAACAACAGGCCAGAGGCGAGGCCCTCCAGCCAAATCAGGGACTGCCTGGTGCCTTGATCACTGGAGGTTACAGAAGGTCTACCCCATGTGAGAAATGGTTTCTAACAGCTTCTTTGGGATTATGAAGGCATCAGCCTTGGGCCAGCAGAAGGCTTCATTCCTCCCTGTGGGGTTAGGACACATTGTCCTCCCAGTACACAGCATGGATGTGTTCACCTACCTGGAAGCTCTCCAAAATCTGTATTTTGAAACATAGGTATGACCTATTATTAACTCAATTTCTAGCCCCTCTCCTTTCTCTGAAGAATGGAGGGGTGAGGCTGAAAAAATAAAATAAAATAAAGTGGTCCACAGGGGTCCACTTCCTTTTGAAGGAACAGAAAGGCCAAGGAAGGAGGACCTTTCAACGTTGCTCCTAATGTGAAGAGTGGCGCTCTCCAACACCAAGGTCCCCAGAATACGCACCACCATCACCGCCAAAGGACCAGCTCAAGAAACAGTTGGTGCCACCCACAAGCCCGGCAACAAGCCGAGGCTCAGCATGTATTCATTAACCTTCTACCAAGGAAGTTTCCAAACAATGCCTTAAATCAACACTCCTTTTCACCAACCACTTCCCATTCCATCTTCTCCCAGTCCCCCCAGGACCCGGCCCCTTCCCACCAGCTCCTGGTCCTGTGTGTTTCCTTTATGTCATATACCAAAAGATGTTTGGATGAGCACTGTTCACTCTTTGGGCCAGCAAGGTCTTTATTTAATCCTCTTCGTGCCTCCCTCTTGGCTGCGTCCACAAAAATGAGTAACCTCTCTGTGCAAATAGGGCCAATATTTTGGGATCAGGGAGCTTACAGGCAGCGACCTGGAGGGCACTGAAAACGGCTCACCCAAGAAGAGTTTACAGGTCTGTTTTGCGTATCTTGAATAGCCCTTATGGGTATTTACTGGAATTGGATAAGAACAGTTAAGAGAAATGGAGTACTATCTCTACTACTTCTAAGAAAAATTAAAAAAGTGAAAACATTGCCTGACAGCAGCCTCTAGAGCAACCAGATTTTGATAAATAATCAAGTGCTTGTTTATCATCAGATTAACCTGAAGGGAGGCGCTGATGCAAGAGGTAACAGCCCCAGTGCAGAGCTAAACTGTTGCTAAAACACCGGGGAAGTGAAGAAAAGAAACCTCCAGGATCACTGGACCTCTGAGAACATGCTGACAGAGAGGGGAATAGGTGGGCCACTTGATGAAAATAAAGCAAACAAAAGCAGGTGGGTAAAGACCACAAACCAACCTGTCCTAAATGTGAGCGCTTGGTCCCTTTTAGGCTCTGATTAAACATCCCAGTGACTTTGATAAACGCCGCCCAATGTCTCCTGGCATCCTAAAGCACAAAGCACAAGCCAAGAAGGTTATAAGTTGGAAAGCCCTCCTAGATCATAATGGACATCTGTTCTCCCTGCCTCTGGCATTCCTGCCACCTTCTTGGGATAACAGTGCCCCAGTTTGCATTTAGCCAAATGTTCCCCCCGCCCCTTGCTGCATGCTGCCTGGGGGGCATCTGGAGTCAGTTCTGACAGCCAGGACAAGCAGATCACATTTCACTGAATTTCAAGATGAGTGACACCTGGTGAAAATGGCTGGAGCAGAGTCACGCCAGTGGTGGCATGAATGCCTATGAATTCCTAGATCTCGTTCTTTCAAGCCGTGGTTCTTCAGCTCTTCCCTCATTCTATGCATTGCCCCATATCTTTTCCATAACGTTTTTTTCAGGGAGGGAGGTCAGCGTAGAATTGCAGAACTGACTTCAACAAAAGAATATTTACATGCCACCCTCTCTGTCCAATGCTTCTCCCCGCTTCACTGTTACTGCTGAAGAATTCCAAAACAGCAAATGCAACTTACCCAAACACCACACAGTCATATTTTGTTTCTAAACCCGTCAATCTAAATAAACTAGAGTAAGCTAAATGTCAGTGGTAGATAATCCAGTTAGGTGGTCCAGACTCTCCCAGAAGACAGAGAGGAAGGATGTTTGTGCATCCTCACCAAAAACTGCTCATTAAGCAGCATAATATGGTACAAGCAGTGGGGCACAGGGCCTCAGGAAGTCCAGGTTCCTCCTGGCTTGAATTCATTCCGTACTGGCTTGCTCTGCATCTTTGGCCATGCTGCAGTACCTCTTCTGTGCCTCAGACTCTGAATCTGCAAGACCACTTACTAATTCCACACGTATTTACTGAGGACAGTTGTGTGCCAGGTGCTGCGCTATGGTGCTAGGGATGTGAACGAGGCAAGCTGCCCTCCACCAGCACCAGCATCTCCCGTCATGAAGATCAGAGGATGCTGAAGGGTGGCAGAATATGCGGCCCCCCCAAACACACCACTTTAGCACAGGATTATTTTGAGCTGAGGGCAATACAGAAGAAACAGATACAAGAAAAGCTCCCGGCTCACCCTCTACTTGCCTAAAAGGAGGACAAAAACTTTCAAAAGCATCCCTCCTCCCCTCTCTACCAGGAAAGATAAAAGCCCACAGGCAACTTTAGACCCAGTCAGCCTGGAGAAGGCGCCAGAGGAATCTCCATAACAAACCTTACTGACGAGCCTTTATCTGCTATTCATTGCCCATATATTTACCTGCCCCTGGTTTACCACCTTTGGAAGCTTAACCACTTCCCTCTCTCTTGTCACTTCTCTACAGACATGTTATTCTTTGTGGAGCATGCCTGAATTCTCACTCTTTGAGTTATTCATTTTTTCCTGAGTATCTCCCATGTATACATGTTACTAAATTGCTTGTTTTTACCTTGTTAATCTGTCTTTTGTTAGAGGGTTGGTTCCCAACTGAAAATGTAGAAATGTAGAGGGATATTATTTTTCCTCTCCTATAGGGTCATCTGTGAAAACTTTAGAAACATGAACAGGCCACACAGAAGATGGATATTACCCTCTGGTCTCTGAAAGCCAGACCCTTCACATCCCATCTTCCTTCCTTCCTAGAACTGCTGCAAACGGGTGCAGCAACTGACTTCCAAGTTCCCCTAACAAGCTGCCTGCACAGCTACAGAGGAGGGATGCATGTGCACCAGCACGTGTCTGTGTGTCTGTGCCTGTGTGAGTGTTGAGGGTGGAGAGAAAGGCTGGCCCAGGGACCAGGAACTAAAGATCTCCACTCAGTATTGCTGATCTCCTTTTCCACAGCCACATGCTCCACACCACATGCCAGTTTAACCTGTGCATTCTTACCCAAGCTCCAACTCAAGCATCAAAAAGTCAAGAGATTAAAAAGTTTCTAGAATACAGGGAGCCTGACATCTTTCCCGACACTTAGATCACCTCCTTCCCTAGCACTCCAGTCTCCATCCAAAGGAATCCCAATTCCATGACTTGCCCTTCCTTTCCTAGGGTGGGAGGGCCTTGGAAAAAGGAACCATGCCAGATATAATGTAGTCACTATAGCCCCTTGGCCTATCTGGACCTCTCTCCAGGGAGACTGATGTAAAAGGAGAAAATGTAGAAGCTGCAGTTTTTCTGCAAACCCATAACCTTAGGGAAGAAAGGCGGAGGAAAGGGGGCAGCGGAGCACATGGGAGCTATGGGAGGGACTGGAAAAGATCTGTAAGTACAGAAGTCATAAAGACCCCAATTCTTCTTAAGTTGGCTGAAGACAGCCTGGCCCAGCTCCACCCACTCAGTGATATCATTGTATTCAATGATAAAAAGCTGGATTGAGAACCCCCAGAGAGGCCCCCAGTTCCTGGGAGAGCAAGAGCTTAGAATTGCAGTATGTAAGAGCCCAAATTACAGAGATAACCCAGGTAAGGACAGACTTTGCTTTTCCTAGGCCTTTTAGTGTCCTAGAAACAGGACATTACTTTTCACACAGATTTTTATCAGTGGATCTCCACCATGATCCTGCAAAGTTGGTGACTGGGGGTTATTACCTTCATTTAATGAGAAAACTAAAGATCTGAGAAAAGAAGTGGAGTGTGGGAGGTCCCACCATAATCTAGGAAACAACCCAGGGATTGGACCATGGTCCTGCTATTTCCTCCAGCAGGAACCTCAGATTGTCCCTTGAATCCAACCTCTCCCTCAGACCATATTCAGCCCATCTCCCAGTCCCTATGATTCCACCTAAAATATCTCTGTTATTCATCCCCTTCCCTCCATATCAGCCACACCTGCCTAGATTAGATCACCATGATGCCTTACTCCGATCATGATACAACTTTTGAACGGGTCTCATTACTATTGTTGATCTTGCCCCTTCCAGTCGACCCACTGCACATCGGTTGACGTAGTCCTTCTCAAATGCACCTCGGATGCTGTCACCAGCTTTCAAAATATTCTTCATCAGCTTCCCATTGCCTTCAAGATGAAACACCTGCCCCCTTTAAGGAGACTACAAGGCCTTTCAAGGATTCAGCCCTGCCTACCTGGCCAACCTCTTCTCTCACCATTTTCTTCTTTTCTCTCACTCTCTGCTCTACCCACTAAGAACTTCTTTTCATCTTCAAATGTTACTCTTGCCTTTCAGCCTTTGTTCCTGTTACTCATTCCTGCTCCTGGAACCAACTGCTGCCTGTATAAGCCAACTCTACCACCCCTCCACCACCACTGTACTCCTTCCTTACTTCACTTCTTTTTAGAGCCTTCCCTTCCCTGGTCTAGGGTAGGCCCTTCCTTGTGCTCCCATGGTAGCCTCAACTTCCCCCATCACAGCCCCGCATTGTTCGGTGACAGTTTAGTTCTCTGTGTCCTCCACTGAACTCTAAGCCCCACAATGGAAGAGACTGCTTGCCATCTCCTTCCCAAAACACCCAGGACTTAGCCCAAGGTCTGCCACATAGTTGGCACTCACACTATTTGAATGAAGGAAGAGAAGGAAGGAAAAACAGCAAGTTATGAATTCCCAGTGAATAGTCCAGAGCTCAAGCCTAGCACAATATAGACTCTCATTAGAAAAGCCAGGGATTCTCTGACCCTATTCATGCCCTTGTTGAGTCTGAGCAAGACCTATAACCCCAAGGAGCCCAAGAGCCTATTCGTTTAGTGGTCAAGGTGTCAGGCAAAGGTCTGTGTATGTCACTGCATTTTAAATAGAGAAAGAGTAAGCTTACTTTCTTAAAATCAACATATTTCCTGGGTGAAATGTTAATGCATACAAAACCAGATCAGAGGTCCAGTATAAGTTTCCTCCTCCCATAGATTTTTCTCCAAGGTAGTCATGCTCCATTACTCAAGCACAAAGGCTGGAGAGCAAAAACATACCCACCTTTCAGGGAGTCTGGATGAAGAGTCAGGGCACATCCTTGGAACTAGGGAGAAAACAGGTTCTTAAAGCACGTCTCCCAGACCCAAATGTGTACTCACCCATCCGTCCGCATGCTGCACACCGTACCCTGTGTCTCAGGAGGCGCCTCTGCCTCCCCAGGCTGGGAAGCAGCCATCTCTGCCTTGTGCTCTGCCCCTTGCAGTCCATGGCTTCACCTCCATCCCCTCAGTCAGCCCAAATTTCCCTTCAGTGAGGATAGGTGGGAAAAGGGCTTCTTCTCATCGAAAGTGTAGAAAACTGCTTACCTTTAAAGTACACATGAAGCATCTTGCCTAGCAGTATCCCGCCTACCTCCCTGACCGCATGGTTTCACCTGAGGCAAGAGTGAGCCTGACTCAAAGCCAAAAATAGGAGAATAAAAAGTTGAGTTCTCAGCCACTCAAATCCTCGGGTAGCCTGGTTGTAGAAGGAAAAGAAACCCCTTCCCTCCTTCCCACACACCACTTTTATGATTTAAAGTGATTTAGCTGTTGGAATACTGAATTCCTAAGACATTATTAGCACTAAAGCTTTGGTTCCGCCTGATTCAGACCAAATATTTATCTGTTAATTTCTCAGTCTGAGTTTCTTTCTCATTATTCCTCTTACTTCTCCTGCCTCCCTCATTCAAAAACTCCTCTCCTTCAGATGGACCTAGAAGGTATGCTAAGTGAAATAAGTCAGACAGATGAAGACAAATACTATATGATTTCACTTCCCAAAACAAAACAGAAACAGACTTACAGAGGTGTGGAGGTGTTGGGGATGGGTGACATAGGTGAAGGGGATCAAGAGGTATAAAATTCCAGTTATAAAATACATAAGCCATGGAAATGTAATGTAAAATATAGGATACATATTCAATAACACTGTAATAACTTTGTACGGTAACAGATGGTAACTAGATTAATTGTGGGGGTCATGTCATAATGTATAAAAATACAGAATCACTATGATATGCACCTGAAACTAATAGGATATTGTATGTCAATCAAACTTCAATAAAAAATAAAGAATAATATATTTTTTAAAAAGCCTCCCCATCTTGCTCCTGCAAGACAGAGTGCCAAGTAATCCTACTTAGGGAAGCTTTCTCTATCCCCCAGTCAGAAATTCTCTCTTCCTTCCTGCCTCCTCAGCACTGTACTTTCAACTCTGTTACTGAACTTGTAATCTGCCTTGGATTATGCTGTTTGCATGTTTTCTCTCCCACAGAGTGTAAACTGCCAAGGATAGTGTGTTTGCATTCACTTCCAACAGCAGCTAGCACAGGACTTTACACATAGGTGCTCGATCAATATTTGCTGAAATTCACCTTGTAGAATAGTTAAGATCGTATTGCAGAATTGTAGAATAGAGACAAGTTAGCTCTGGCTTAAGATGCACTGACTGATGAATGAATAAATAAAATGTGGTATATCCATACAATGGAACACTATATAGCAATAAAAAGGAATAAAGTACTGATACATGCTATTCAACATGGATGAAACTCACAAACATCCTGATAAGTGAAAAAAGCCAGTCACAAAAGACCACATACTGTATAATCCTTTTTATATGAAATATACCAAATAGATAAATCTGTAATGACAGAAAGCAGATGAGCGGTTGCCTAGAGCTGGTAGGGGTGGGGAGAATGAAGAGTGACTGCTTGTATTAGTTTGCTAGGGCTGCCTTAACAAAATACCACAAACTGAAGGGTTTAACCAAACAAACATAATCTCACAGTTTTGGAGGCTAGAAGTCTAAGGTCAAGGTGATGGAGGGACCGTTGTGCCTCTGAAGTCTCTAGGGGAGGATCTGCTCCAGGCTTCTCTCCTAGCTTCTAGCAGTTCCTTGGCTTGTGGCAGTCTGGCACTAATAGTTACCCCATGTTCTCCCTGTGTGCATGTCTACATCCAAATTTCCCCTTTTTATAAGGACACCATCATATTGGATTAAGGCACCACCCTAGGGTAATAGATCTTAACTAATCATATCTACAATGAGTCTATTTCCAAATAGAGTCACTCCAAGGTATTGTGGATTAGGTCTCTGACATGAGGATTTGGGAAGACACATTTAACCCATAACACTGCTAAATGGCTTCTTTTTTAAATGATGAAAATGCTAAAAAATTAGAATGTTGGTGGGGTTACAAACTCTGTAAATATACTAAAAAACATTGAATCATATACTTCAAATGGATGAACCATAACATATGTAAGTTATAGCTCAATAAAGTTTTTTTTTAAGGCAGGAGAGATTTGACAGTATTTGAAAATAAGTTCTCTTAACAAGGGTGGCAGGGTGTAATTTGTATCTGATAGTTTTTCATTATAAGAAATTTAAAAAGTTAATTATGGCATAAACATAAAATGGAATATCATACATCCATTAAAAATGACCCAATAAATTTACATGGAAATGTGTCCATAATGTACTCTCATACTCTGCTCTATGAATGCAAAATAGTACAGACTTTGGGGAGGAATCTGTGGAGTGAGAGGTACAATTTGTCAAAATTAAAAAAACATTTTATACATATATGCTAAACATATACAACTCTACTTCTAGGTATCAATCCTATAGAAATACTTGAAAATATGCTTAAAGATTATATATAAGCTTATTATGCAGCATTATTTGTAATAGTAAGAAACTAAAAAGCTAACTGTCCATTAATAGGGAAATTAATAAATTTTGGCTCATCCATTTAATGGAATCCTATGTCACCATTAACAAAAATGAAAATAGGTCTATACATGTGCTAATGCAGAAATGTATTAAAGATAAATAATAAAAAAGTAAATTACCAAATAGCATATAAAATATTATCTCATTGATTTTAAAACTCTATTACTTGTGTAATTTTTTCTAGAATTTTATTACCAAAGTTGTCAAACACTGCAAAAAATTCTTATAAAAATGATTTGATGATGGTCCATGTTATATTTTCAAGTGAAAAAAAAATAGGTTATAAACCTGAGGATACAGTATGACCCCATTTGTATACGCTTACATGGGGTTAAAGAAAACTATGCAAAATACTATGTTCAGGATAAACGCTCACTCATGGATGCCAGCTATCGCTGTTATCTTAAGGTAAATAGCCTGCTGGCAAAGGATCTTCAAACTCAGGAATCAACCTCTGGCTTCCTGCAAGTGCATGGCTTCCCTTCACTCTGACAAGGGTCCATCTGAGGCCAACAGGGCAGCTGACAGCTTCCTCCCATTCATGTCACCCTGTGCTCCTGCCGAAGGGCCGCCAGGAGAAATAAGCTAGAGACAAAAGAAAACCATGGATATCCTTCCTGGCTACACAGGCAGCCCTGGCTGTGGGTCCCTGGAAGGAGACAGAGCCGGAACCAGTGAACAAATCCTGACCTCCTTATCGGACAGTAGGGAGCCATGCCAAGGGAAGGGCTGGGCACTGATTCTGCAGGCACAGAAAAGAGGTACAGTTTGGTGGACTGGAGAACCCTGCAAAGCTGTGTTCTTGAGATACAGTTAGGTCAAACTGGGCATGGCTGAGAGCAGAACTGAATTTCCTCCCAGGGCAACAGGTTTTAAGGTCAACTCCTCTTAATGACATTTGGAAACAACTCAGGGGAATTCCCTCTTACTTCATTCTTAAATGTTTTTCCAACCCTGCAAAATACAAATAATAGCGACTATTTACGGCACTCTCACAGTACACCAGGCATCATATAAGTCCTGTATGAGCATTACATTATCCGATTCAGTAGACATCCAGCAAGGCGGCCACTATTACTAGCCCCATGATGTGCGTGAGGAAACAGACTTGCAAACTTGCAAAGTTGTAAAGACTGGCCAAAGCACACTTTGGAGGGGGTCGGGGGAGGTGCTGGGGGTGCAAGGAACCAGGCTGTGAATCCATACCTGCCTGGATTACACACACTGCACAGTACACTGAAATCCAAATTCTAACCAGGGTCTAGGGAAGGCAGAAGGAAAGGGAAGAGGGAGGGCAGAAAAATAGAGAAATAACACCAATGCTAACCAAAGAAGAGCATAGTGAACAAGGACAGGGCTTTCAAGAAACAATATAGTGCCATGGCTAAGAGCCTGGGCTCTGGAGTTAAACAGACCTAGCTTCACATCCTGGCTCTGTCCTTCCCAGCCAGGCAAGCTTGAGCAAGATGCTGCTCCATGCCTCAGGTCCCCATTTGCCAAATAGGGCTAAATACAGGGTATCTACACCTCCTTGTAATGATTCACTTGGATGAACCATGTAGAGACATCAGAACATCAGTGTCTGTTATACAGGTATCTTGTACCATGTAGCTATTGCCATAATTGTTGACATCAGTATTACTATCTGACCATCATTCCTTAACCAGAAGTTACATGCAGGCAGACTGAGCATCACAGAACATGACCCAGAACTTAGGAAATGCTCATAAGTGATAACTACACACAGTTTCTCAATATGTTTTTCCCTTGTCACTTTCATACTTGAAGTCAGTCAGAGGAGCCACATGCAACATTTTGCGTTACCAAAACACTTTAGAAAATATTTATTCATTGACTTTGCATTAAAGAAAGTTAACACATATTGAAACTTGCTTGTTATGTGCTGGGCATTGTACTAAGAACATGATAATTTATTATCTCTAAACTTCATAAATACTGTCTATTCATTTCCTGTGGCTGCTATGTAACAAATTACACAAACCTGGTGGCTTAAAATAACAGGAAGTTATTCTCAGACAGTTCTGGAGGCCAGAAGAACAAAATGAGTGAATCCTGAGCCAAAATCAAGGTGTCAGCAGGACTGTACTCCCTCTGGGAGTTTCCATTCATTGCCCCTTCCAGCTTCTAGTGGCTGCCAACACTCCTTGGCTTATGGCTGCATCACACCAAACTCTGCCTCTGTGGTCACACTGCCTTCTGCTCTTCTGTCTATGACCAAATCTCCCTCTGCCTCCCTCTTACAATTTATGGGTGCTTTCATTAAGGCCCCACCCAGGCAATCCAGGATAATCTCCCCTCCTCAACATCCTTAACTTAATCACACTTACAGAGACCCTTGTTTGCCACGTAAGGTAACATTGTCCCGTGTTCCAGGGATTCGAATGTGGACACTTTGGTGAGTAGAGGCATTTTTCAGCCTACCGCATCCTGCAATGAGGTATTGATATCTATTTTATATGCAGGCAGTAGAATATATAAGAGGCAAGTACACCTGAGTTTGAGTCTTGGGTCTGTTCGATATTGAGTAAATTACTAGAACCCTCTCATTTTGAATAACAAGAATATCTCCTTCAAAGGACTGCCATGAAGATTAAATAAGACATTCTATGAAATGCCTTTGCACTATGAGTGGCTCTCAGGAAATACTCAGGAGTGACTATTATTGTGAGTACCAATGAAAAAATAAGATTCAGAAGGCCAAGTGCCTTGCCCAAGGCCATCTAACTAGGAAGTATTAGACCTGGAATTGAATCTGGGTCTCCCTGGCACCAAAGCCCAAGCTTGTTCTATCCCATGGATTATGGTGTTGAGAGTTCATGTGCTCATCGCCTTCACAATCAACCTGTGTAGATTATATCAATTTCCGATGCTCCTGGATACTCTCCATTGTATAGTTGCATCCCTTCAGGTCACTAATCCTAATTACTAAAGCTTAATTTATGCAATGTACCCTAAGAAAGCAATATCATGTTCCCAATGATTTAGAAATAATGAAAACCCTGTCCAAAGATCACATCAGATTGGCTGGCAATCCATTTGATCTGCAACTCCAGGGGTTCTGGACAACCATGGGAACTGTAAAGGAACTCAATCTCAGTCTACAAAGCTACAGTGGAAAACTACAACTCAAACAATACCAGGAGGTCTCTCTGGAGCCAGGTGTGTCTAGCCCAGCACTTGAAATTTCAAACCACTTATGCATTTGCTGCCCCAGAGCCAATGCAGCAGGGTTAATTCAGCTCCTGATACTTCAAAAAAATGTTTGAAGAAAATTTCAAACACTCACAGGCAGCTCTCACCAAATCCTGGTCTGTCCTCACCCATCCATTCAACGCTTTCCTTGGCACCAGGCTCCTTGGGTGTTACATTGTCAGCTGTGGGGAATGGGGAGCCCAGCTGTGTGCTGAGTTTGGAAAAACATTTTGAATACTTTAGATCTGCCAAATACTTGGTTAAAGAATGATATCCTCTAATTTCTTAAACCATGTGTATTTTAAGTGAAATGTAATCCATATGTCCGTGACTCATTTAAATAGAACTCAGGAAAGCCTGGTTTACCAAGAACACTGGGATATCATGTAAGCCTTTCTTAAGCTTCTCTTTGATCCAGGAAGTTGAATTTTGCCAACAACAAATGACGCTTCTGACAAGAGAGGGTCGAAGAGAGCTAAGCTATCTTTTATCCTAGATAAGGTGTGAAAGTCTACCCCTGACCTAAGACTGGGATGGCATGGGGGACAGCTCCATGGTCTGGAAGTATTCAGGGTTTTTATCCAGATCAGCTACATATTTTTCTACAAGGCCTCCTTGGAAGAGAAGTGCAGCAACAAGAGGTGGTAACAAATCCATCCTGTCTATTGCTGAAAAATTCCTTTCCTGCCTGCTAATTTCCCCCTCTCAGGTCCTCCAGTCATACAGTTCAAATAGGTTGAGAGAAAAAGAAGAAAATTAGGCAACTAGATCACTCCACTGGCAGTAAATGACTGTTAATTTTCCAAGTTGTAGCCCGATTTCCAGGTCAACAAAAGCAGACTCTTTCCCTGTGGTTTCTCTGAAGGTCTAGTAAGAAATTTGAGATATGAAGAGAGATTCAAGTCAGAAGCAATGGTGGGTACTATAATCAGCAAACCTCTAAATGCCCAATTCTGTCTTGATAGTTAATGTTCCCCATGAGGTTTGGAGGTTGACACAGACACAAAAGAAAACAAATGCCCATGTATAGCTAGACTTGTGCAAACAGGATCTCTCTTTTGCTAAATGGGCCAGTGCACAATGAATGGGGTAAACCAAAGGACATCTCTCCTCTTCCCAAGGCGAAACAAATCTTATCATCATTTGCACTCAAGGAAGGACATATACTGAAGAGATGAGTGTTCCAGAATGTGCTTAAGAGACTAGCAGAAATATATGGCCAAAGGTCCTCTGGGCAAAGTGTCCGCTAGTTGAGCTGCTCAATCTGTTTTTGAAGGTGACCTTGTAATAATCCTGACCTCTGGTAATTCAGCCCAATGAGCTTCCTACAAGCTGGTTCACCAGTTCCATGTGTCCTCCTCTTGGGGAAAGTGGAAAATAGGAGGCAAGAGAGAGTCAGGGCCTACCTCCCCCCCAGAGGTGTCATCTCCCCGGATGCTTGTGGTTAAGGAAGATTCCACTTGATTTCAGCAAGCAAGTTTTTGTGCAATACAGTTTCTGGGTTGATGAGGCAGTCCCCAGAGCATGAAGGAAATCACATGGAGAAAAAAGATTATGGATTTATGTCTCAAAATTGTGGGTTGAGGAAATAGTAGCCTTTAATTTCTTCCCTGTAATTTCCTTTCTCGTGTTTATGCTGCTTAAACGGTGGGTCCTGAGCTAGCAGTTTGTCCTCAACCTCAAGGTTCATGGTTTTGGGGGCACCTGCCTTTATCACACTGCCCCCTAGGAATGTCTCTACAACTGGAGAGCAAACTCCCTGAGACAGGGACTTCTTTTCCATTTTTCCACTTAATACACATCCTCTAAATAGATAGTGAAAGAAAAGCTCTTAGAGCCCAACTGGGATAAAATCCCCACTTTACAGATGGGAAGTTTGAGGCCTAGAAGGGCCAACTGGCTTGTTGACCAGTACATCGTCTGTCTCTGAACTCAATACTCTCTCCACTATACTATACTGCCTCAATCACAAGTAAGGTTCTCCTAACAACAGCTAGGCACCAACATTTGCAAATGATGTGTACGTGTGTGAGTAAATGCAAAGCAATATAATATATACCTTATGAGGGCAGAGCATTACTTCCATGACATATAGCTGAGTCTAAAAAAGCAAGGTAGAACACTCTACCTTGCTTAGTATAATTTCATTTCTGCTCCTCCCTCCCCTGACAAAAATAGCCTGTACATGTGCTTCTATGCAATTGTATCTATGAGTATCTATGTATGTGTTCTCCCATGCACAGAAAGGTCCAAGGTACACCCACCAAACTGTAAACAGTGGATTCTCCTTGTGGGTGGGACACTGTCATTCTTTTGCTCATTATATTTTGGTGCTACTACATGGTTTACAATGAGCATATATTGCTTTTGCAATTTAAAAAAATGAGCAAGAAATAACAGTAGCCACCATTTACTGATACTGAGTATGGAATACTAACCGGGCACTATGCTGGACCCTTTACACTCACCAGCTCATTTCCTCCTCCCCATGACTCTGTGGCATGGCACTATCATTATACCTCTACCATTATAGGGAAACTGAGGCTAAAAGAGGACAGACAGCTAGTAAATGGCAGAGCCAGGATCTGAACCCAGGACTGTGTGGCATGAAAGCCATAATCAGATATTCCAATGATGTCACTCTATTTTACTTGTACTCAATAAGAGAAAAGGGTGTGTGTCTCCCATGGAATGCCATCCATATTTCCTGAGTTGCTTCACAGCAGAAAAAGGCTGCCAGCTGCTGTGCTGTTGAACTAAGGCACCTTGGGGTGTCTGCTGCCTGAGCTGAAGGCCTCTTTGCTACGGCCCAGTCTCCCGGCCCAACCGCTGTGCTCCTCTGTCCGCACCATTCTTGGCCATCTCTCCATGTGTGAATTCCATTAAGGGCTTGCTCACTGCTATTTTGGGCTGTGCATTAGCACGTGGGCTTTGATTTAATGGGATCAGGCCAGACACCTCAGGATGATGAAAAAGAAACTAGAAATGTCCTCTCCCTCCCCTCAGACTCCCAGAAGCCCTTGCCCGCAGCTCCTGGGAGGCCTGAGAATCCAATATATAGGGAAATGTATGGGGGTTGGGGGTGGGGATGGGAAGTGGAAACCTTCGTGGTGTGTCAGGGACTTTGAGCTTTGCTGTGCCTCCGCCCTGGAACTGTCATCTCCTAGCCTTCCACAGGGCTCACTTCCTCGCCTCATTCAGGTCTCAACTCAAATATTAACTCACTGCCAAGGCCTTCTCTGACCACCATTCTGAACCAGCACGTCCCTCCCCAGTCCCGGTACTCCTGAGCCCTTCTGCTGTTTTGTTTCCTCCACAGCACTTGTCACTGGACGCACTACACATTCACTTGTTTACTATTCCTGCCCCGGGAATATAAGCTCTGTTCCGGCAGAAATTTTTATTCACAGCTGTATCTGCAGTACCGACACCAATAACTGGAAGGGTGCATGGCAGATGATAAAAATGAATGAATCAGTTATGGTAGTTAAGAACCAGAGCCAGCACAGGGCCTAGTTTCCCCTCAAGTATCAAGGGACCATGAGAACTTTAATGCAGCGACTGGGAAAGCCAGAACAACTTCATCTGCCTTAAAGTTGTTTTGAATCTGGACTTGCAAGCAGCATGAATGAAGAGACGTTGGGAAATAAACACACTAGGAAGTCATGTGCAGTTCAAGTTCCTCTTGCTAACACATGTTCAAAAACAAAAAGCCCAATTTAGACGAAAATAGCAGGAAGCCGTTCCCAAGGGATACCTGGTGAGGTCATATTGCTTGGCTCTGCTGCTTCCATTTTTATCAAATCTCTTGCCTTCTGCCAATTCAAGGAGTCCGGGAACCACATCCAGCCCCCCACTGCTCACTGGGAAACCAGAGAGCTGCTTAGAGCAGCAGACAGAAACACATCCACGGGCTCTGCTCCGGAACCTCAGTGTGGGACAATTAAGACGCACAACAGCCCATCACTCGCTGTGTGCTCTGTAAGCACTTCGTGCACAGCACCTCATTTAGGCCTCACAACTACCCTATGAGATCAGCATTACTCTTCTCATTTTATAGATAAGGACACTGAGGTCCCAAAAGATGCAGCAGTTTGCCCCAAGTAACACAGTTGGTAAGTTGAATCTGGGTTTCTGTGACTCCAGACCCAACTCAACAACACAAGTGATCCTCATCTCACTTGATAACTTGCTGTGTGATCTTAGACAAGAGCTTCTCCCTCTCTGAGTCAGTTTCTACACCTACACAGAAGACTCCTGTATTCAGTGTTTTCTGAGACATCTTGCTGCTCTAACGTCCTATGATCTCTTGCAAAGGTTCCAAAACATAAGGGAAGCGTGAGTCTTGGGTTCCCTGCTTGGCCAGTCCAACTCCGAAGGATTTGCCCATGGCATAATCCCATCTCTTGGACTGAAGGGTCAAGTGCTCCACTTGGGGCAGACTAGGACAGATCATCTCAGGTGGCAGTAGGGAACTTTCAGGCTAGACCTGAAAATCTGGGCCATGAGAAACAAAAGAAGGCGCCTGACAGACTGTCAAGAACAGAGCCCCTGAGGACCTTTCCCTATGCCACCAATGGAAGACGACACAAGGAGAAACCCCAGCAGCAGAGCCTGCATCCTCTGGGATGCAGCCAACCAGGTCTGTTCCAGGAAAATGGTTCAATAGGAACACATTCTTGGGCTGGTTTTACTCTCAAGAGGAAAGCAGCAAAAATGGATGAGATGCCACCTTTCCGGCTTCCCAAAGGCCACCATCTACTAGAGGCAGAGGAGAGATGTGAATGAAGCCCATTACTGCCCATGCTGCAGGAGTCATGCTTTTACCACAACCCCAACTCCTTTGCAAGTGTTCAAAAGCCCAAATTTGGAATAATTTATATTCTTGCTTTTCTTCCAAGCTTAGCAGCCATTCCCATCCTTCCGGACAGGGGAAGGTCCCTATCCATCCCCTTCTTGGCAGTGATGCGTCTGATTACTCATCTCCTTCCAGGCAACTCTGGAGTTTGCCCAAAGGAGACAGGCAGTTCTCTGAACGATGCAGCCTTATCTGCAAGTCTGAGCAGCAGAATGAAAGTGGGACCATTGGTGGGAAAATACCAAGGCCTTCAGAGTCTCCTGGCCAAGTAAGCAGAGCTCTCCAATGTCCACGCAGATTGGGAAGGGCCGAAGAATGGGCAACAGCCATGCATTATGTCTACTCACCTGCTTGATGACATGAATGGAGAACCAACTGCACTTGACGGCAAATCAATGTGGAAATATTTCTGAGCCAGGCAGCCACCCAAGATGAATGAAATTAGGAAGATGGAAGAACCAGCCCGGTGAAGCCACGAGACTGCTGACCATGCCCTTACTGGCAGAATCTCAGATTCAGCTGACCCAGAACAGATGGAGCAGCCAGGCCAAATCTCAGAACACTCCACCTTGCCTCTCTCCTCTCTGCTGTTTTCCTCCAGTGTCCTTCTCTTCCTGCCATGCACTGTGCCTGAGCTAATAAGAGCTGCCAAGTCCTCCAGTCCTCTCTCTCTACACACACACACACACACACACACACACACACACACACACACACACACACACAGCCTTGTGTGCCTGCAATGAACTCTTAAGAGGCACCAGAAATACAGCTGGAAGAAATTCAAGGAAGACGTTAAAAATTCCAGTAACTTCACAGAAACTCAAGAGATTATGGAAGCGTTGTCTTTGCAAGACACTCCCCACAAAGGAACCACGGATTGAGAGTTTGGGTCACTTGACAAACTGCAAACTGCTTCCGTCCAACACAGCAGCACCTGCATCCGGTGCTGACATGGAAATGAACTGTTTCATTTTAGACAAAGGAGAAGTCCACTTACTCATTCTTCTCCAGGTCCAGGATCAGTTCTCGCCCCTCAGCCATCACCCTGAGCTCAGCTTTGAGTGGATGCTAAAAGCAACAACAGGACAATGTCAGCCCCTGAAAGCAGGCACGAGGCCCCCAGGAGTGGGCACAGGACCTGGCACCACGCTCTGACACTAACCCACAGGGAGGCAACGGGAAAGGATCAACTGCATGTCCAGCCCAAATATGAAATAACTTCAGTCCCAGGATGACCCGGTTCCCCTCCCCATCTGCCTTCCCCAGAGACAATGGAAAGAAACTCCAAGCTGCAACATGGCTGCAGCGTTGGGCTAACACCTGAGAACACAGTCTTCAACAAGAAGGTTTGTGTGGAGTCATATCTGGATTCAAGCGCAGCCTCTGACACTGTGCATATATGAATGTGGGCATGTTACTGAGCCTCCCTACAGCTCAGTTTCTTCATTTATAAAATAGAGAGTAATAGTCAACCTTACAGGCATCTTGTAAGGATTAAGTGACATAGTAAATGTAAAGAATTTATAACAATGCGTGGCACACAGGAAGCCCCCAGTACATGTTGGCCATAATCTAAAATACCCAGGGAAGCCTCTTCACAGTGAGCTCTAATTTTATTTCACTTTTTTATTTTATTTTATTTTATTTCAGTCCTTGGATTGGATACCCCTCAACCATCTCAGAGTTGATGACTAGGAGAACCTCCAATAAGGCTTCATAGGTCCAAAAGAAGATATATTTTATATGTAAGAAAAAATTTGCTGATGGCCAAAGTAGCTACACACACAGAAAAGACCATTAAAATATCACACAACTTTGCTCCTCCGTGTATTCTATCGCACAGACATATAATTGGGTTTTCCATTTGCCAGTTTTTGGACACTGGGGTTGTTTCAAGTTTCTTACTATCACAAATAACCACTATGAACATTTGTGTAGAGGTCATTGAACATATTTTCCATTTCTCTCGGGTAAATTTGTAAGAATGGAATGAGTCGATTATTTGGTGTTAACTTTATAAGGAAGTACGAAAATCTTTCTTCAAAGCAGTGGTACCTTTTGCGATGTGTGAGAGTTCTGGTTGTTCTACATCCTGCTAACACTTGGAATTATTGTTTAATTTTAGCCATTCTAGTGGGTTCAAAGTGGTAATGATATTATTTTTCATACTAACAATGTTGAGCATGTTTTCATGCACATATGCAATCTGTATATCTTCTTTGGTGAAAAGTCTATTCAGATCTTATTCCCCACCCTGCCCCGTGCCCCATTTATTGGGTTGTCTTGTTCTTACACTTTAAGTGCTCTTTATATATTCTGGATAAAAAAGAAAAAAAAATCACACAAATGGCCAGTGAGCATGAAAAACATGTCCAACATCACTTGTAACTGCCCACCCCCGACCAAAAAAAAAAAACACGAAAAATTTTAAGATACCTTTAAAAAATCAAAGTGACAAAGTTTTTTCAACCATAAACCACAATGCAGTGGAGCTTACTGTAAAACAGGCACTCTCACACTCTACGAGCAAGCATTTAAACTGATACCAACTCACGGGAAAATAATTTGACAGTGTGGACCAAGAGTTTTCAAATGTTTAGACCCTCTGACCCAGTAATGTAAGACTCCATCCGGAGAACAAATAGACAGACAGGCAAAGGTTCATACACATGGATGCTCATGACTTGTAATAATGACCAATGACACATGACCTAAATGTCCCAAAATAGGAGAATGGTTAAATAAATGGTGATCCATTCATATGACAAAACACTAGACAGTCATTAAAAATGATGACTTTACAACTTTTAAATTATCAAGAAAGCATACATAATAGTTATTAAACACAAAGTCTCAAAACATAACACTATGCATTTTATTTAAATATACTCTTGTAAAATGAGAAAAGTAGAGAAATAAACCAAAGTTGCCATAATTATCACTTGGCAGTAGGCTCATGGGTTAATTTTATTTTCTTTTGTGCATCTTTCCATGTTATTATTGTTGTTTTTATATTTAAGAAACAGACTTTCTATCTCTTTTACCTTATTATTGTGGGAAATTTCAAAGTAATTAAAAATCCAAATCATAATAAAATTCCGTTTCAATGATTCAATTGAAGGCAGCTGAAGTTTCTTTGAAGGAAGAAATTATTTATTTAAAACAGGATATTTACATATTTAAACACAGTAAAAACAGGATCCATTCTTTACTGTTTTACATGTATCCTCTCTAACTTGGGACCAGGAACTGACAAACTCTCAAAGTCTCTTCCAATCCACAGAAGCTCTTGTTGGAGTGGAGCTCCTGTTCACTAAATGTTGACATCAAAGCTCAGTTTTGGCATCTGATAAAGTGAATCTCCTGCTTGCCAACCTCTAGTTGTATCTGCCTCTTCCAAGCACATTCCTCTTCTTTCTGTCTCAAGCCTCACTTCCCATTAGGGTCCTGGGCATCCTTAAGACTTTCGGTCACCTAGGGCTCTAATGAGATCTGAACGTTCCGATCCAGGATGCTTGAGTAACCCTGTCCTTTGCTACTTTTTTTTTTTCTGCTAATTTGTCCAATTGACTTCTCTGAAGAAGGGACATTTCAAAACCATGGGGAGAGGAAGCTGGGTGAATGTTTGCCCAATAACTTTCACTAAGGAATTTACT
This sequence comes from Smutsia gigantea, assembly GCA_032199065.1. Lineage (NCBI taxonomy): Eukaryota > Metazoa > Chordata > Mammalia > Pholidota > Manidae > Smutsia > Smutsia gigantea. The sequence continues at coordinate 53,507 of JAVSCE010013364.1, forward strand.
TCTCTGTTTCTGATGCCCTGATTTAGCTCAGCCAACACCTATTCTGGTCACTGGTCCTTTGCCACTTCACTCTGCAGAGTTCTGGACTAGGGACCTGCCCAATCACATTAAACATCAGGGACACAGTCCCAAGTGAGCATTTGAGGTACAGCACATAGCAACAAAGCTGTAGCAACTCCCTTCTCTAAAAGGAAGGTGGCCATGTGACAGCCCACACAAAAAAACAAACGTTGACACAATTCAAAGTACTGTCACCTCTCCCTCAAAGAGATACAAGCTGCAACATGAGTACAAATACATATTTTTAAGTGGGTAATACAAAAATATTTCTCTGTGGTATGGAAGATGCTTGGACACTGATATTTAAAATAGGATGTTCCTTCTTTCCAGGAGACATTTCAAGCAAGACAATGAAACAGCATTGCCAGGATCTATGGGGCCTCCCTGTCCAGCTATACTTAGCTTTTCTCCTGCAACTGCCTTCTGTGCTAGGAACGGGCAATATCACTTCTAGGAGTGCAGGGAGCTGATCCACTGTTCACGCTTCCTTGAGGTTAAAATTCCTTTCTCTTTAGGGCTAGGTTAAATAGATCCTCAAGTTCCAGAGAGCACTGGAAACTTGTCCTACATATTTGCATCCCCCTTAAGATCTAGTACAATATTTAGCATACAGTGAGTGTTCACTTAATGGATTAATTACATTAAGTGAGAATAAGAGACCTGAAGGAGACCTACCATCTACTCTCTCTCTCTGACTCTGACATTTACTCATTTGTTCGTTCAACAAATACTTAGAGCCCAGGCACTGTGCTAACTGTCCCTACAAAATACAATGACCCAGATTCTGGGCAGACAATGACTACGAACAAAGACAGGATCTGGAGCTCCACTTTGTTTCTCAGGCCCTTCCTGAGGATGCCCGGCATCCCACATCTGGAAGGAACAGAAAGACCTCTACAGAAAGTATCAGATCCATTCTTTGGGCAATAATGGATAAGCTGGACCATCCAAGATCTTAATTTAAAAAAAAATAACCTGTTGTACGATGGCCATCATTAATTTGTCTCGGCATTTCCTGAAGCTATTTTCAGCCTCTCCTATTTTCTGATGAAATGAATTCCATGCATCTATCATCTTTAGGATAAAATGTTACAGGATAAAAAGCTACTTTCATTTGTCCTAAAACTTACTCTAAGTTTCCTTTAAAAATCCAAACTGGAACATTTTTGGACATGTGTTCATTACCCTAGCCATAACTTCAAGAATTCCAGGCATTTCTCCTTTACAGACTCAAGAGCCACAAAGTCTAAAATCCTTCCTGACCCAGCTCTCTCTCTCTCTCTCTCCTACTATAATCTGTTATATGTTGCCCAGTAAGTCACTGATACTCTGAATCCAAAGGCATCTGATGAATTCCTCCTCTCCCCAGCTCTCTTCCTTTTTATTCCCTCTCAGCCCTATTTTATAAATGAGGAAACTAAGGTTCAGAAAGTGGGAGGTTCTGGAGCTGGTTCCTCACACACAGCAATCACATCTTCCTTTCTAACTCTCTCACGTCTCACCTGAGCTGTGAAAAACCAGAATCATAAAGAATAGCCTGATGCATAGGTCCTCTCAGCAAGATCAGAATATTTCCTGTCTTGTTCCCAATTTCCTTGATAAAGCTTGTGCATTTGGCTGGTGCCAGTACTAGATCACTTCCCTGCTTCTTATTTTTTAAAAAACTAGTTTGGATTATCATTTTTCTCTCCAAGAACATTATCTCATCAATAAAATAAAGCATGTATTAGGCAGAACAAAAATAACAATGACACTATTTAATTAATTCCCATTGAAAGTTGGTGATTTTTGTGGCACTTATTTGCACTTACCTTGTGTCAGCATTAATGTGGTTAACTATTGCTCAACTACTAGCACTGGGAAGTTCACTAGATGTTTGTCACACAATGAAGGGAAGTCCCATCTGGGACTTCCCACAGAGAGGACATAGAATTAACAGTGATAAGTGGGCCTCCAGGGAAGCTGAGTAGGTGCCCAAGAACAGAGCCGTCAACTCCAGCCTCTAAAAATCAGATCTTTCGAAGTCTTACCTTTTCTTTCATGGAGCCTTCTGCAGTCTTCCACTGAGGTATTATAAGTTCATGCTGTAGCTGGGGGCTGCCTTCCCCACTTCCTCCTGCCAATACAGAATGCACACCATTGGAATCCCAGACCCCTGCCCCTAGCTAAGCCAAGCATGAACTGCCACCTGGGAGAAACCCCATATTGGGTCATTAGACGACCTGTTGGATTCCAGGCTCTTGGCACTTACTATGGGTCAGGTGCTCTGCTAGGTGTCGGCAATACAGTGGTAAACGGAGCCAATGAGGTCTCTGTACTCCTCACAACATTTACCTTCTAGAGGTGGGAGATGGACAGTATATAAATATTCTCAAATTTTATAGTAAGGTCATGGAATAAGGGATACTGAAGAGGGAGCGCCTATTTTAGACAGCATCATTAGCAAAGATGGCATTTAAAAGAGACCAGAGAGACCAGAAAAAGACAGCCATGCAAAGATCTGGGAGCAGAGTACCCCAGGTATAGAGGGCCCAGCAAATGCAGTGGCTCCGCCTGAGCAGAAGCAGGCTTACCTTATTTATGGAACAAGCAGAAGGTAGATGTGGCTAGAGACTAGTCAATGAGGGGGCAAGGTGGTAGGAGATGTGGTTGGCAAGACAGCCATGGGTCTGATATTACAGAGGCCATGGAAAGTGTCTGGAGTTTATTATAAATAGACTTGGAAGGCATTAGAGGATTTAGACACAGAGCAATATGATCTGTATTCAGTTTTTAAAAGATTACTCTGCCTGCTGGGTGGAGATGGGGATGGGGGAGGGGAGGCAGAAACAGGAAGGCAAGGCTGGAGACTTGCAGGAGCCCTGGTGAGAGATGATGGTAGCTCAGACTAAAATGACATCAGTGAAGAGGAATGAAGTGGTCAGAACTGGGTAACTCTGAGGTCAAGCCTGTGGGTACTACTCCCATTGGGCTTCAATTTTCTTAACTGTGAAATGACGAAAATGATACCTGCCTGCGCATCTCACAGCATTACTGGGGAGAGTCCCTGAAAGTGCTTCCTGACCCACAAAGCATGCATTAACTCGAGCTTCCTAATGGCAAGTGTGCATTTGTATATCATTTCCTATTTTCCAAACCACTCTCACAACCCAGTTCTCCTTCATCCTCAAGACAACAACCCTGGAGAGAGGCAGCAGAATTCCTATTTTGCAAGAAAAGTGAATTGAACCTTATTAGAGGAGAGAGTTGTTCCCGGCAGGGCAGACGTCAAACACTGTTTGCAGATAATTTTAATAAAGGGGTAATTTCACAAGACCTAGGCAAATTTAGTCTCCACAAGGACAGGTCAGTTCCATAAGACTCCTGGGTATGGGGTGAGAACTCCAAAATCTATTCTTTCTAAACAAACCACATCAATGACATAGACTGTGATGTGTGATATAAAAGATGACCATAGTTGTTTTGTTAGAGTGGTGAGATTATGAGTGATTAACTTCTCTTTCAGATTATTGATATATGATATCCTCTATCAAAATATATCCTAAAAAATAATCTCATTAGACAAGCATTGTTTTCATCATATTGGTAAAAATCAGAAGCAATGCATTCAGTTATTCAGTACATGTTTTCTAAGTACTTAACTAGGTACCACGTACTATGCCAAATGCTTGATATTCATGGGGGAACCAGAGAGGCACAGTACCTGCTCTGGTACCTCTAATAAATCTAGATTCTTTGCATCAAAAAGGAATTATACCATATTTAAGAAAATATTTAAAGGAATGGAATGAACTTTATAATTGCAAAAAATGCTGTAAATGAGGTTCAATAATAAAGGAACACAGTACATTTTAAGAAAAAGTGTTCAAAAATTTGCACATAAAGCTAAGAACAAGAGCAGGACCTTTCAATGTCATATTGGAGCATTGTTTAACAGGCCCTGCCATAGATCACTGAATTATCTAAGGAAATGTACCTTTGTTTGACTTTTTAAATTTACTAGTAATTAAAAGACTATACTCTGTGAAATTATATCTCAACAGTAGATTGCTGTCTGGTACAGATGTAAATGACTTCAATACAGTAGAAAGATAACTAAGAATTACAATTGTTTGTCCCTATGGGCACTGAGCACTTTTGTATCCGTCCCAGTACATGATTTCAACATGATTTCTCCAGTTTCTGTATCAGCCCTGTTCCTCTAATGCTTTGAACCAGCTTTGCTGATCTATTCACTGCCTCATTAATGAACTGAATGAATCTTTGCCACCCATTCATCCTATATTTGTATGACAGTCATGTTTTGACTTTTTGAAAATTATACTTCCCTGATTTCTTGGTGGCATTTACGGTCATTAAAATCATAGTTTTGGAGAATGTAATGATGTGGGAAATGCTCATAATGTGAAGTGGAAAATGCAAGACACAAAACTGTACATATGGTATGGTTCCAATTTTATCAATATATATTTACAGGAACACACACACAAAGGCTGGAGGAAAAAAGGAGAGACTAGGAAAGCCGTGGAAAGAGAAGCCCAAAGCAGAAAAACAGGAAAAAGAGAAAAAGAGAAAGGGTGGCAAGCCCGGGAGGAGACCTGCTGTTTTTGCCTGCTCTCGATCCCCCGGATCTCCACCACCTCCCGGGCGCACGACGTGGGAACAAAGCCAGGCTCCTGGGCTGGGGAACGACGGGGGTGCACACGCCCCGCGCAGTTGCCAGGCGTGATCCCAGGTCTCCGTGCCACCCAGCCCACCCTCCTCCATTCCCCCGTGTCTCCCCCGCGCTGGCCACTTACCCCTGGTCCATCCCGGCAGGGCGAGGACCAGCAGGCAGAACCCGGCGGCGCCCACGCCCCCGGGCATGGTGGCAGCGGCCCCTCGCGCGCTCGGCGCTCACAAGCACGGGGCCATGCCAGCCCCCCGGCCAGGCGGCGGCGCGTCTGGAACCCACTGCTCGCCCAGCGCCTCCCAGCCCGGCTCCCAGCCATCGGCCGCGACGCTCCGCCCTCGGCTCCGCAGGGCTCCTCCACCAAGTGGAGGAGGGGACGCGCCCGCCTGGAGGAGGCGGGAGGGACCACCAGAGGAGGAGCCTGAGGGACCCCAGGGGATCCGGGCGGGCTCAGGTGATGGCTAGCGGCAGAGGAGGAGTTCGAGCCCGCGGAGGGGCTGGGATTCACGGTGGGCGCCGCCTGGGGACGGTGGGCTCGGGCTTCTAGGAGTTAAACTGGACCCTTCTCCGCACAGCTGTCCATTTCCTCTGTCCTGCACTGTACTAGATGCTTTGGGTGACGCTCAGAGGCTACCTACCACAGTCCCCAAGAGGCCACCACTCCTAGAGGCAGGCTCTGAAACAGTTAATGGAACCACCAGGCGCAAAGAACCAAGCTCTATAGGGAGTTGTTTTCTTAGCAGGACACAGATCAGGGAGCCATTCCTTCTGACGGGAAGAGAGGGGCGGTGAAGAGAGGATTCCCACAGGAGAAGACATCTGAGCTTGGAAGGAGGAGAAATGGAGCACCAGGCGAATAAAAGGCCTAAACCAACAATGTACTGGGAGCCGGGGAAGCCCATGAGCTGTATTAGGGAAACACCGGAATTAAGGACGATAGGATCTAGGCCTTTGGAGGGAAATGGAGATGAGCCCTGAAAATAATGACCATTTCTTACTGAGGGCTTACTATGTTCTAGAATAAGAGTGTAATGATAACAAGAAACCAACTAAGTGCAGCCACTGCCCAGCACTGTACACATATTAATTTAATAGTTAATATAGGGAAAACCTGTCTTTTATTGTCTGTTAATATGTGCCAGGGACTCTGCATACATCATCTCTTAATTAGCCCAATGACCCGCTGCAGTAGGTACTATTACACTGTTTTAGAGTTGAGAAAACCAGATTTGAGAAGTTAAGTAATTTGCCCAAGGTCGCACAGTTTATGTGAATCTGGATTCAAGCCCACATCTGTATAACTCCAAAGCCTGATACAGCACACCTTAGTTTACAGATGGATAAAATAAAAATCAGAGAGAAATGGCTTGCCTAAGAGTTCACACCAAATTTTGGTAGAGCCTGGCTCTAGAAACTGAGCTTCAGAACCCTTAGTATCTATTCCTCTCATTGAGCCTCTTTCTTCAAACTCAGATTTGCACAGCTAAACAAGAGGCTGTGTGTTGGGAGGATAAGGCACTCCTGAAGATGATGGTAGATCTGTCAAAACCACTGGATACCCATGGGATAAATAAAAGATATTGTTCTCACCACTGATGCATTTAGAGGCTATATTAATCGGCTCAAGCTGCCATAACAAAATACCACAGACTGGGTGGCTTGAACAACAGAAATGCATTCTTTCATGGTTCTGGAGGCTAGGAGTCGAAGATCAAGGTGTTGGCTGGGTTGGTTTTCAGTAAGTCCTCTGCTTCTGGCTTGTCCTTACATGGCCTCTTCTCTGCTTGTGTGGAAAGAGCAGGATCTGCTGACTTCCTCTTCTTATAGGGACACTAATCCCATTGGATCAGAGCCCCATCCTTATGACCGTATTTAATCCTGATTACCTCTTTATAGGCTCTGTCTCCAAATACAGTCATGCTGGGGGTTTAGGGCCTCAACATATGAATTAGGAGGGGACACAGTTCAGTCCATAAATTCTGTCCTCTGGCCCTCAAAATTCATGTCCTTCTCACATGCAAAATACAGTCACCCCATCCCAACAATCCCAAAAGTCTTAACCCATTCCAGCATCAATTCCAAGTCCAAAGTCTCATCTAAATATCTAAATGATATCCAGTATGATTCATCCTGAGGCAAAATTCCTCTTCAGCTGTGAACCTGTGAAACCAGACAAGTTATGTGCTTCCAAAATAGAGGTATAGGATACCATTCCCATTCTGCAAGAGAGAAATCAGAAAGAAGGAAAGGGTGATGAGTCCCAGGCAAGTCCAAAACCTAGCAAGACAAATTCCATTAAATCTTAAAGTTATAGAATAATCCTCTGGATGAATACTTTGCCTCCTGGGCCCACTGGGGCAGTAGTGTTAGTTCCCACAACCCTAGGCAGTGGCCATGCCCCCTCAGCAGCCCCACCAAACCTGTGGCCCTACTTTGCTGCAGCCCTACCCGTGAAGCACTGGGCAGGGGCAGCCTGGCTCCCTGACACCAAGAGGGGACCCACCTTCTGAAACCCAGAAGGAAATGGCCTTGTCGCCTATATCTGTATGCTCTAGGCATATGGTGGAAATGCCAGCTCTGACGCTGAATCATCGTCAGGGTCATTCTTCCCTGTGCTTAAAGGATAGAGCATATTCACAGTCAAATACCTCTGTTGTCCTATCCGGTAGAATCCCAGAAACTCAAAAGCCTATCTTTATTTCATCCTGTCTCTATTCCCTTTGGTGGATATTGGCAGTGTCTCTGCTGGTATAATCCCATCTCTCTTCCTGGCTTCTGCTGAAATGGCTTAACTGCATGGGGGACTCTCCTTACAGAGAGCTATCGTCCATCCACACCCTTGGAACATGCATTCTCATTTTTTGCAAGTTAGATGGTCTGAGAATTTCCAAATCTTCAAGCACTGGTTCCTTTTTTGCTTAGGAATTCCTTCAATTTACCTCTCTCCTCTTGTATTTTACTATAAGCAATAGGATAAACCAGGCTACACCTTCAGCAGTTTGCTTAGAAATCTCCTCAGCTAAACATCCAAATTCATCACTTATAATTTCCATTTTCCACAAATCACTGGAACACAATTCAGCCAAGTTCTTTGCCCCTTTATAACAAGGATCTCCTTCCTTCCAGTTTCCAATAGCATGTTCTACAGTTCCATCTGAGACCTCACCTGAATCACCTTTAATATTCATAGTTCTACCAACATTCTGTTCATTATGGCATGTGTCTTCTCCAAAGTGACACATGCTTTCTTTATAGCTCTTCTCATTTCTTCCTGAGCCCTCACCAGAATCACCTTTAATATCATATTTCTAATGACAGTCCCTTCACGCCAACCAAAAAGTCTTTTCTAGCATGCACCTCAAAGTTTATCCAGCCTTTATCACCCAGTTCCAAAGCCTCTTCCACATTTTTAGGCAGTTATTACAGAAGCACCCCACTTGGGTACCAAAATTTCTACTAGTCTGCTAGGGCTGCCGTAACAGAATACCATAGACTGTGCGGCCTTAAACAACAGAAATTCACTTTGTTACTAGTCTGGAGTCTGGAAGTCCCAGATCAAGGTGTTAGCAGGGTTGATTTCTGGTGAAGCCTCTCTTCCTGGCTTGTAGATGACCACCTTATTGCTGTATCCTCACATGGCCTCTTCTCTGTGTATGTGGGCAGGGAGAGAAAGAGTTCTGGGCTTTCTCTTCTTATAAGGAAGGGCCCTATTGGATTAAAGCCCCATTCTTATGACCTCATTTAACTCTTACTACCTCCTTCTAGGCCCTATCCTAAATATAATCACACTGAGGGTTAGGACTTCAACATATGAATGGGCATGAGGGGAGGGGGCAGCAAGATATCACTCAGTCCCTAACAGGGGTCTAGCTGACCAGCCATAAGACTAGAATTCTAGTCTCAGCAATCCCCAGCCAGCTCTGTGACTCTGGGTAAGTCACTTCTATTTTCTGGGCCTGAGTTTCTGACCAGTGGCCTGGGAACAGTGAAAGCTGCCTCAATCCCTTTCACCCAGGAGCTGTGAGAAACTGTTGAGATAATGGCAGTGGAAGTGTTGTGCCAAGTAAAAAGTGCTGGAATACCAACTCTAGCTGATTCTGTGGACAATCTACTTACAAAAGGCATACAACCTCCACACCTGAACTTTGCTTCCATTTGCTGGCACTCAGCTAATCAATATTTAATCAACATGAATCCCTGAAAACTGGGAAGTAACTCCCAAGCAAAAAAGTTCGGTGATTATTGCCCTAACTGAGGAGTAAAAAGTCTCAATTCTGTCTCTCATCAACCCTCCTCCACATCATACACAGAAACATATTTTGACCCCCCAGAAGCCTTTCCACTTGTTTGTTAAGAATATATTTGTTATTTATAAAGAATACTACATCTTACATAAACTTAAAAATATTCATGACATTTAGTCTAGAAATTACATTTCTGGGAAATTATCCTTAAAAAAAATTTGCAATGCACACAAAGATTTATGGACTGGAATGTTCATAGGACTGTTATTTATAATAATGAAAATATTGGAAACAACCTAAATATCCAACTGTGAAGGAAGAGTTAATAAATCATAGAATAGCTGTATGATGGATTATTATCCAGCCATTTAAAATAATGTTTACAGACAGTTTATGCTCTCATGTTAGGTGACAAAAAGCAGGGTCCAAAACTGCAGTTCTCAGCATTGTAAATAACAGACATTTTTTTAAAAGCCTAGAAGGAAACATGTCAAAATGTTAGCAGTTGTCACCTCTGGATGGTGAATCTATGGCTAGATGAAGGTTCTTTTATTTAGTTTGGTTCCTGTTTGTCTTTTTTTTCCTGCCTCTTCCATTTCCTGTAATAATTATGTATTATTTCAGTAATGCAGGTGGGTGGGTAAGTGGTAAACAAAGGAAAAGAATACAAAAGGAGTAACAGTTTATCCTGAGTCTTATGCAAAGATTTTTGCATACTTGACCTCTCTACACAAGCTTGACTCCATCCTCTGATGATAGGGAAACTGAGGCAGAGCTAGAGCCACTGGTTCCAAATTTGGGGAGTTCAGATGACTCAGGTCACTTCTTGTCTAGTGATAGTATACTCTCATGGTTAGGAGGTGGCCATCTTGCCAGGGTTTAAATCCCTCTGCTGTCCTTTGCCAGCTGTGTGACCATGGGCAAATAAACTTTTCTGTAACTTTGTTGCCTCATCTATAAAGCATGCTGATAATGACAGTTTCTAGCTCATTGAGTTTTTATGAAGCTTAAATGCATGCTTAGAAGAGCACCTCTCACACAGTAAGCAGTCAATAAATGCTAGCTTTTATCTTGCTCTACTGATAATAAGTACAGGGGTGGGGAACATATTTATAATGCTTTGCTCGTATAATTGTGAAGAGTCTAATTATATAGTTATTCTTTGATTATTATCAAAGATAATGGCCCTGTTGTATTGTAATTATCTTTTTCTTACCCCACCCCCACTACAGTGCGAGCCCTTTGTGAATAAGGGCTACACCTTGTTCTTCTCTCAATCCCTCAGCATTTGGAAGGCACAATAAATGTTTAATTAAATTATAAATTAATAATAATAACAACCTCATTCTGGCCCAGCACAAACCTCCATATTGCTCGTGGAAGGACTGTCTTCATTGTCCTATGGAAATAATGTTGGCCCTGGGAAAACTTTGCTTTGTAAACTATGTTCCCAGTCACTAGCTTTTTTTTTAAATCCTCGTTTATTCAAGTATAATTTACATACATTAATGTTCTCCACTTTTTTCATATACATGACTGTGAGCTCCGATAAACATATACCATCAAGTTACCACTTCCACAAATCAAGATAATCCCCAAAACTTCCCTCTTGTCTCCTGTAACTCCCAGCCCCTGGCAATCACTGATGTGCTTCATGTCCCTATAGAGTCGCCTCTTCCAGAATGTCATATAAAAGGAACCATACAGAATGTAGCCTTTTGAGTTTGACTTCTTTCATTCAGAATAATGCATTTAAGATTCATCCACGTTGTCACATGTATCAATTGTTCCTTCCTTCATATCGTTCAGTAGTATTCCATTGTGTGGATGTACCATTGTTTATCCATTCACCAGTTGAAGGACATTGGGTATTTCTAGTTTTTGATAATTATGAATAAAATTATTATAGTTTTCAAGTTTTATGTGAAGCTAAGCTTTCATTTCCCTAGGGTAAATAATTAGGAGCAGCCTTGCTAGGTCTTGTTAAATATATGTTTTTCTTTGTAAGAAACTGCAAAAAACATATTTTCCAAAGGGATTGTACATTTTTGCATTCCCACCAGGTATGAGAAGTTCCAGTTCTCTGCTTCCTCATCAGCACTTGGTTTTGCCAGTTATTTTAATTTTAGCCATTCTAACAGGTGTATAGTTTCCCAGAAACCCTTTTGCAATTCAAATGCCCCATGAGGGAACTAGTTTGGGATTGTTAGATTCACTTTGATAGAAGGAATTAAATCCCAGAGAGGGTCTTTTACTCAAGTCTCTTGGTTATGTTCAAGAGTTTAGTCTTTAGTTCTTTTTTCCCCCCCAATAATCCACAGGAGAAGCAAATCCTCCCAACCTCTGGGAAACCCATAAAGCTCTTGCAAACAGTCATTCAAAAACATTGATTGATTATGTGCCTGGCATTTGCTAGAATCTACAAATGCAGAGATTTCTAAGACAAGGTCTCTGCTCTAACAATTAGGGTAGGGGGAAATTAGGGAAAAGATAAATGGGAATAGGAACTGACAAGTCCATTAAGTAGTAGTTACAGAGGGTGATCAAGTTTCTTAATGTGTGACTTGAGTCCTTTGATTTCTCAAAAATGGGTACTCTACCCAGGGTTGTGGATAATAATAACTCTCATGTATTGAGCTCCTCAAATGGTGCCAAGTAGAGAGCCTATATTATCTCATTTAGTGCCCATAACAGTCCAATGAGAGATATTAGGTCAAACCATATAGAATTACTGATTTTGTAGGTCAGGAAGGGTAAAACTTTGGCAGTGTAAAAATGGTTCAGCTTAATAATAATAGTTATAATTAATTGCTTATGATGTGCCCAGGGCATTATCTGCACTGGGAGTGCAGGATATGCACTCAGGACAACCCTCTGTGGTAGGTACTACTGAGTTTTTTACTTTATAGATGCTGCTGAGGCTGGAGGTGATAGTGGAAGAGTAACTTAAGCATGTCCATGCAGCTACCAGGTTGGAGACAAGGCCTGAGCTCAAACTGAACTGTGAGGAACTTCAAAGCCTCTGATGCCATAGTGGTCTATAACCACTGTGCTACTCTCATATTACTACAGATGAGTAAACCGAGGCTTGAAGAGGTACAGTTGCATGAGATGGCTGTGGAATCTACCACACCCAAGTTCTCAGAGCATCCCAGCTTCAAACTCCTGGCCAAATTGCCTTTTTTCTTATTGCCTCTCTGTCACTCTGGAGATTGGGCTGAATTCAGGCCATCCTCAAGCAGAGGGTGGTGCCTCCACATCCGGCAGAACAGCCACTAAAGAGGCTTTGATACTTGTTTGCTCCCTAATGATACTTGACCATAAAAGAAATATATATTTTAAATTAACAGACTTTATTTTTAGAGCAGTTTGGGGTTCACAACAAAATTAAACAGAAAGTACAGAGAATTCCCTATTTCCCTATTCTCCCTTCCCACACACGCACAATGTCCCCCACCACTGACATCCCCCACCAAAGTGGTACATTTGTTATGATTGATGAGCCTGCAATGATATGTAAATAACACCCAAAGTACATAATTTACATTAGTGTTCACTCTTGGTATTATATACTCTATAGGTTTTGACAAATGTATAGTGACATTGTATCCACTGTTAAAAACATCATACAGAGTAGTTTCACTACCTTAAAAATCCTATGTGCTCTGCATATTCATCCCTCCCCCCAAGCCCTGCCAATTGCTGAACTTTTTACTGTCTCTGTAGTTTTTCCTTTCCAAGAGTGTCAAACAGTTGAAATCATATGGTATGTAGCCTTTTTAGATTGATTTCTTTCACTTAACACTATGCATTAAATTTCCTCCATGTCTTTTCATGGTTTAATAGCTCATTTCTTTTTATCACTGCATAATATTCCACTGTTTTGATGTACCACAGTTTATTTATCTTGGTTGCTTCCCAGTTTGGGCAATTATGAATAAAGCTACTATATATATGTCATGTGCAGTTTTTTGTCTGGACATAAGTTTTCAATGCAGTTTAGTAATATCAATGAGCATGATCATTAGATTGCATGTTAAGAACATATTTCGTTTTGTTAGAAATTGTCAAACTGTCTTCCAAAGTGGCTTTCCCATTGTACATTTCCATCAGCAATGAATGAGCGTTCCTGTTGCTCCACATTGTTGCCACTATTTGGTGTCATCAGTGTTTTGGATTCTAATATATATGTAGTGGTATCTCATTTTAATTTTCAGTTTTTTAATGAAATATTATATTTCTTTTCATGTGCTTCTTTGCTATCTGTGTATCTTCTTTGATGAGGCATCTGTTAAGGTCTCTGGCCCATTTTCAAATCATGCTGTTTGTTTTCTTGCTGTTGCATTTTAAGAGTTCTTTGTGTACAATTTTGGATAACAGTCCTTTATCAAATGGGCCTTTTGCAAATTTTTTCTCTTAATCTATAGCTTATCTCTTCGTTCCCTTTACATTGTCTTTCACAGAGCAGAAGCTTTTAACTTTAATGAAATCCAGCTTATCAATTATTTCTTTCATGGGTGGTAGCTTTGGTGTTATATCTAAAAAGTCATCATATACCCAGGGTCATCTAGGTTTTTCTTATATTACCTTCAAGAGCTTTAGAGTTTTGCATTTTGCATTTAAGTCTGTGATCTATTTTAAGTTAATTTTTTTGTGAAGAGTGTAAGGTCTTTGTCTAGATTCATTTTTTATTTTGTATGGAGATGTCCAGTTGTTACCAGTCCGTTTGTGGAAATGAACATCTTTGCTCCTTTATCGTATTGCTTTTGCTCCTTTGTCAAAGATCTGGTGACTATATTTATGTGGGTCTATTTCTGGGAACTTTATTCGGCTCCATTTATCTATTTGTTTATTCTTTTGCCAGTACCACACATTCTTGGTTACTGTAGCTTTATAGTAAGTCTTAAAGTCAGGTAGTATCAGTCCTCCAACTCTCTTCTACCTCTTCAATATTGTGTTGGTTATGCTGGGTCTTTTCTTCTCCATATAGAAGCAAAACTTTAGAATCACTTTGTTGATACCCATAACATAATTTGCTAAGATTTTGACTGGGATTGCATTGAATCTATAGATCAAGTGAGGAAGAACTGACATCTTGACAACATGAACATGGAATATCTCTCCATTTATTTAGTTCTTTGATTTCATTCATCAGAGTTTGTTTTTTTTTTCTCATATAGATCTTGTATATATGCCATTAGATTTATACCTAAAGATTTCATTTTGGAGGGTGCTAATATAAATGGTATTGTGTTTAAAATTTCAAATTCCATTTGTTCATTTCCAGAATATAAGAAAGCACTTGACTTTTGTATATTACCCTTGTATCATGCAGCCTTACTATAATTGCTTATTAATTTCAGGATTTTTTTTATCAGGTCTTCCAGATTTTTTACATAGATGATCATGTTATCTGTGAACAAAGACAGTTTTATTTCTTCCTTCCCATCTATATATCTTTTACTTCCTTTTTTTTATCTTATTGCATTAGCTAGAGCTTCCAGTATGATGCTGAAAAGGACTGGTGAGAGGAGATATCAATGCCTTGTATCTGATCTTAGTGGGAAAGCATCAAGTTTCTCACCATTATGTATGATGTTAGCTGTAGATTTTTTGGGGGGGGGTGAAAGGGTTTTTTTTCGATCCAGTAATTTTTTTTTTGCTATTATTAATATACAATTACATGAGCAACATTATGGTTACTAGACTCCCCCTATTATCAAGCCCCCACCATATACCCCATTGCAGTCACTGTCCATCAGCGTACAAGGATGTTATAGAATCACCACTTGTCTTCTCTGTTATACTGCCTTCCCTGTATCCTCCCACCCCACCCCCAGTTGTGTGCTAACTGTAATAGCCCTTTTTCCCCCTTATCCCTTGCTTCCAACCCATCTTCCCCAGTCCCTTTCCCTTTGGTAACTGTTAGTCCATTCTTGGGTTCTGTGAGTCTGCTGCTGTTTTCTTCCTTCAGTTTTTTCTTTGTTCGTATACTCCACATATGAGTGAAATCATTTGGTACTTGTCTTTCTCCGCCTGACTCATTTCACTGAGCATAATACCCTCTAGCTCCATCCATGTTGTTGCAAATGGTAGGATTTGTTTTCTTCTTATGGCTGAATAATATTCCATTGTGTATATGTACCACATCTTCTTTATCCATTCATCTACTGATGGACACTTAGGTTGCTTCCATTTCTTGGCTATTGTAAATAGTGCTGCGATAAACATAGGGGTGCATCTGTCTTTTTCAAATTGGGCTGCTGCATTCTTAGGGTAAATTCCTAGGAGTGGAATTCCTGGGTCAAATGGTATTTCTATTTTGAGTTTTGAGGAACCTCCATACTGCTTTCCACAATGGTTGAACTAATTTGCATTCCCACCAGCAGTGTAGGAGGGTTCCCTTTTCTCCACATCCTTGCCAACATTTGTTGTTGTTTGTCTTTTGGATGGCAACCATCCTCACTGGTGTGAGGTGATATCTCATTGTGGTTTTAATTTGCATTTCTCTGATGATTAGTGATGTGAGCATCTTTTCATGTGCCTGTTGGCCATGTGAATTTCTTCTTTGGAGACGTGTCTGTTCAGCTCCTCTGCCCATTTCTTAATTGGCTTATTTGTTTTTTGTTTGTTGAGGTGTCTGAGCTCTTTATATAATTTGGATGTCAACCCCTTATCGGATATGTCATTTATGAATATATTCTCCCATACTGTAGGAAGTCTTTTTGTTCTACTGATGGTATTTAGCTATAGATTTTTTGTAGATAAAAGTTTCCCTCTATTCAAGTTAAGAGTTTCTATCATGAATGGGTGTTGAATTTTGTCAAATCCTTTTTCTGCATCTGTTGATATGATAATGTGATTTTTCTTTTTTAGCCTGTTGATATGACAGATTATATTAATTGATTTTTAAAGTTTGAACCAGCCTTGCATACTTGGGACAAATCCACTTTGTCATGGTGTACAATTCTTTTTCACATTGTTGGATTTGATTTGCTAATATTTTGTTGAGGATTTTTGCATCTGTGTTCATGAGAGATTTTGGTCTGTAGTTTTCTTTTCTTGTAATGTCTTTGCCAGTTTTGGTATTAGAGTAATGCTGGCCTTATATGAGTTAGGAAATATTCCCTCTGCTTCTATCCTCAGAAACAGATTATAGAGAATTGCTGTAATTTCTTCCTTAAATGTTTGGTAGAATTCACCAATGAAACCATCTGGGTCTGATGCTTTCTGTTTTGGAAGGTTATTAATATTAATTCAATTTCTTTAATGGGTATGGGCCTATTCAGCTTGTCTATTTGCTCTTATGTCAGTTGTGGCAAATTGGGTCTTTCAAGGAATTGGTCCATTTCCTCTAGATTTTCAGATTTGTAGGCACAGAGTTTTTCACAGTATTCCTTTATTACCTTTTTAATATCTATATGATCTATAGTGATGTCCATGCTTTCATTTATGTTATTAGTAATTCATGTCTTCCCTTCTTATTTAACCTCCTTAGAGGCTTATCAATTTTACCGATCTTTTCAAAGAAGCAGTTTTGGTTTAGTTGATTTTCCTTATTGATTTTTTGTTTTCAATTTCAATTATTTCTGCTATAATTTTTATTGTTTCCTTCTGCTTATTTTTTTCTTTAATTTGCTCTTCTTTTTCTAGTTTCCTAAAGTGGAAACTTAGGTTATCAATTTCAGATCTTTCTTCTTTTCTAATATATACATTCAATACTATAAATTTCTCTCTGAGCACTGCTTTCACTGCCTCAAAAATTTGATAAGTTATGCTTTCATTTTCATTTAGTTCAAATTAGTTTTAGATTTCTCTTGAGATTTCTTCTTTGACCCATGTGTTATTTAAAAGTACATTGTTTAATCTCCATGTACTTTGAAATTTTCCAGTTACCTTTTGTTATTGATTCCTAGTTTAATTTCACTGTGGTTGGAGAGCTGACATTGTATGATTTCTATTTATTTAATTTGTTAAGGTATTTTTTTATGGCTCTGAATTCAGTCTATAGCGAAGAACATTCTCTGTGATCTTGAGGGGAGTGCGTACTCTGCTGTCATTGGATGAAGTAGTCTATAGATGTCAGTTATATCCAGTTGATGAATGGTGTTGAGTTGAACTGTGTTCCTTCTGATTTTCTGCTTGCTGGATCTGTCCATCTGTGATAGAAGGGTGTTGAAGTCTCCAACTATGACAGTGGATTCATCTGTTTCTTTTTGCAATTTTATTAGGTTTTGCCTCACCTAGCTTGATCCTCTATTGTTAGGCTCAGACCCATTAAGGATTATACGTCTTCTTGGAATATTGACCCTTTTATCATTATGTAATAGCAAATTAAATAAATAGCAAAAAAAAAATTTATTTTAAATCCCTGACACCTTTTGCTTTAATGTCTGCTCTGTCTGGAATTAATAAAGCTGTTCCTGCCTTCTTTTGAATTGTTAGCATGGTATATTTTTCTCCATCTACTTACTTTTAATCCATGTATGTCATTATGTTTAAAACATTTTTTTTATATACAACATATAATTGGGTCTTGTTTTTAGATCCACTCTAACAACCTTTGTTTTTAATTAGTGCGTTTTGACTACTGACGTTCAAAGTGATTATTGATATAGTTGGATTAATATCTATCATATTGTTACTGTAAATAAAGGTAAATGTACCTTTACATCTGATCCAAGTTCACTTTCAGATAACGCTATACCACTTCACGGGTAGTGTGAGCGCCTTACAATAACAGAATAATCCTAATTCCCCCCTCCTGCCCCTTGTGTCATTGCTTTCATTCATTCCACTTACATCTGAGCATACGTGAGCACATGCTGATGCTTTGTTCTCCAATGATACCAATGCTGTTGATCAGGGAGCACATTTTGAGAACCGCTGCTCTTGGATGCCATGAATGGTAGTCATCCTTTTGCCTTATTTCCAAATTTTGGATAATTTTTCTCAACAGGGATCAACATTTTAAAAATCAGAAGATTTTTGTTTTTTTGAACATAAGTGCTGATCCTGGCTTCTCTTGAAAAATTAGAAGGTTGTGGAAGGGTGATAATAAATTTTCCCATGGTGACACTTGGCTGGAGATCAGTATTAGCTGCTCCTTTTAGGTAGACTGTTTATTCTCCATTTTGTTATAATAACCCCCACCCCTACCCTACATCACTCATTTATTTTATAAGCATTTGATTTTGCTATCCCTGCAAAAGATGGTGGAGTCATAATGCAGAATTTTCAGGAGGGGCATAAGCAGAGCTGGTTAGTCCTACCTGGTTAATTCAGGCACCCAGGGCTGGCTTCATAGGACTGTGACTGGGGAGTTGCCTCGGACTCCATTCTTAGAAGATTCCCATACTTGACTAATGCTCTACTGTTGATATATTAAAATTCTTAATAATTTTGGGACAAGGGACCTTAATTTTCATTTTGTATGGGGATCCACAAATCATGTGGCTGGTCTTGCAGCCACCCCATCTTTACACGTAACCTTCTCATCAGATTGCTAAGGAGAGGGGAAAAGTAATTCCAGGATCAGAGACCCAGGGGGCATTTCAGAAGCCAGACTCTTCAGCAGACAAGGTAATTATTTCATTTTATACTTAGCGCTACCAAGGTCCACAAAGAAGGAATTGACTTCCTGAAGGTCATGGGCAAACCCTGAAAAGGGAGCCAAATGGAAGTCTAAAGCGATGAGTCTGCCAGGCAGTGAATTCTAAGGCCACAAGTGAGTGTATGTGTCGGATGCACCTCTGCATACCAATGAGATATTTCCTGTTTGTCATTTAGCTCAGTCAACTTCGGGCTGATAAGACTGAAGCAAGAGGAGGAGATGGACTGAACAGAAGGGTGAAGGTGTAATCTTTGAATAGGTCAAGAAAATTGTATAAACAGACCCAATTTAGGATAAGCACTGGGAAGGAGGAAAATGTGAAATAGGAACTCCACACTTATGGCTGTTTACAAAGGGCAGACCTCACCTAAACCCCAAATAAATTGCAAAGAGCAAAGGCATTCAGGGAATGCTAATATACTGCCTGATTAAAAATGGCAATCAAGGTTCAAGGAAGCATTGAATTTCAGCGGGCCCCATTTAACTGGTAAAATAGCTCAAAGACTTGTAGGTCTCGGCTGCCTAGTTTTAGTTTAACAGCTGTGTATACCTCATGAGCGAACTGAGGCCTTGCGGCTGGTTTAGTGGTAGGCTAGACTGGGAGTTAGGTAAATAAGGCAGCCCCAGGTGGCTTTGCATCTGTTCATATCGTTGCCTGTGGTTTGGGTGGGGTGCAGCCTCCTCTCCCTTTCATCCACCTTCCCAGAAAGAGTCAAGGAACCAAGGCCTGGGTTAGAACTAAATCCCCATGCCCATTGTGCTTGGCTCGGTGATGGGCATGCAGCTGTAAGCTGGACCAGTGAACTTCCTCCCCAGGGCTCTTGGCAGCCCTATCAAGAAGTTGCTTCCTTTTCTTCTGAGATGGTGAGTAAAGCTTGGGGCTGTTTTGTCCTCTTGCTACCACATCAGGAAAATGCCTGTCTAAAAATGGAGTTTAATAATGGCAAGACAGAGGCCTAACAATATTATTTCAAACTGTGGATCCAACCATGTCTGAAGTGAACCTACCTCTTGAACTTCTCAATTACATGAACCCAAATTTTGTTTTTTGCTTAAGCTTATCCGAGTTAGGAGTCTGTCCCTTGTAGCTGAAAATGTCTCACTCACACAGAAGCCCTCTCCTTTCTAGATACTGTTCTAGGTGCTACAATTATAATAGTGGACAAGACACATGTCATTCCTATCTTCATGGTACTGAGAGTCTATTGGGAATGTGGCAATAAGAAAACAACTACACAAACCAAATTTAACCATTACACACTGGGATTTGCAAACAAGAGAAGCTAAAAAAGAGAATAAGAAAGGAAGACTTCTTAAGTCAGCACGAGAGAGGTGGCGAAGGCTCTCAGTTGAGTGTCTTTTAACCTGACAGTCAGCAGTATAAAGAACAGGGGGAAGAGAGTTCCACAAAGCAAACAGGAACTGGTCTTAGGCTCAAAGGGGACTGACTCATTCAAGGAACTGAAAGAAGGCCTTCATTTATTCATCTGTTCATCTACTCAACAAATATCTATTAGGCAGTGGCATGGTGCTAAGTACAAGGAGACAGAGATAAATAAAAGCAGTCTCCAACAAATTGGCAAGATGCATTGAAAGCCGTAAAATGTTCAAACCATTTGATTTAGCAATTCCACTTCTAGGAATTAAGTCAAAAAAAAAAAAAAAAAAGAAGCAGGGAGGTCCGCAGTGATGCAGCAGCAAGGATGTTCACTGCAGCATTCTTAATTTTTTTAACTTTGTATTGAAGTACAACAAACATAGATGAATTGAGTGCACAGCTTAACTATTTTCACAAGCTAAATACATCCTTATAACTGGTGTACAGATCAAGAAAGAGAACATGACCAGCCCCCCAGATAAAAAATATCACTTGAAATCAGGAGATGAGCATATTGGTTTTCGATTTGATTCCAAGGCCTGAGAAGCTCTGCTTAGTTATATCACTTCTTCTTACCTCTGGTAAGTTCCCAACAGAAGCACAAGTACATTAGTAAAAACTGTGTTGTTTAAAAATAAGATACTTTTACTTTCAATTTATGTATCTTATTTTTTTTCAAATGATTACTAAGTTGTTAGGATATACGTATTTACTAAGTTGTTCAGATCTAACTACTTAAAAAACAGAATTGTTATGTATTTCTTTTGGCCAAGAGATGTCATGAAGAAAATTACTGAGATGTTGAAGGTACCGTGTATCAAGAAAGCGTAGGAACCTCACTGAGGCAGAGTATAGGGCAGTTCCCATGATTCCTGCCCTGGTATTTATGTTCTTAGATGAACCCCTTCTTATGGTGCTGGGGGGACCTGTGACTTGCTTCTCACCAGCAGAAAAATGGCAAAGGTGACAGGATGTATGTGATTATGTGTACATGATAATTACTTAAATCCTAATGCCCAACTTGGGAGGAGTGTCTCTCTCTCCTCTCTCTCTCTCTCTCTCACCCCCACCCATCTCCCACCCACCACCCTCTCTGTCTCTCATTTGTTGGCATTCAAGAAGCAAGCTGCCATGTTGTGAGCTATCCCATGGACAGAGACATGCAGCAAGGGGCTGAGGGTGGTCTCTGGCTAACAGTCAGCAAAGGACTGAGGCCCTCAGTTTGGCAGCCTGTAAAGAATTGAATTCTGCCAATAACCACATTAGTCTGATTGCAGATCCTTCCCCGGTTGAGCCTCCAAGAGCTTGATGGTAGCTTTGGGAGACTGTGAAGTGCATGACCCAGGGAAGCTATGTCCAAACCGCTGTCTACAGAAACTTTAAGATAATGAACGTGCAATGTGTTAAAGTGCAAGTTTGTGGGGATATTGGTGCAGAGCAACAGATAAACACCCACCATACGGATATTCATTGACCAGCATCGTTTAATGAAAGACCATTCTTTCCAGTGTTACCTTTGATATAAATCAGACAACATTTTTTATGATAATGAGAAGTAGAAACCACCTAATTTCTAATAGAGTTTTGATAAGTAGATCATGATACACTTTATCCACTTGACAGAATAATATGTAGCCATTAAAAATCATGTAGAAAAATACTGATTACACGGGAAACTTTTCACTAAGTAAAAAAATGAGTTATCAAATCATATGTTCAATTATAACCTAGTTGTGTAAAATCTGAGTTTTGCGTATATCTACATTGTAGAAAGATTGCTAAAATGTCTTTGGGAGAGGGAGGATTATAAGTGTTTGATAACCTCTCCGTGTGTTTTTTTAATTTTCTACAGAGAAATTACCCACAGATTTCCTACAAAGAGATCATATTGTTTTTACACACATGCTTTTTTTAAATCAAAGAACAGTCGCTGTCTTGAAGGAACTTAGTGTGGTAAAAGGTGACAGGTTTGGACAAATAAGGGCACTATAAAGTTAGAGATTGTATATGCATGACATTTAGAGACCCAATTAGAACCATCTTAACACAGAAGCTCTTGGACTGTGACTGGCCTTGCTTGAGTTATATACCATCCTCAGACCAATTCCAGGCTAGGATCATGAGCCTGACCTGTCATCAGCACCACATGGAGAGTTGCAGGGGATCTTCCTGAAGGAAAGAAGGTGTGACCAGAAAAAGGGGGACAGAAAGGTGAAAGACCAAAACAAGCAGCAGTCAGTTTGCCTGGAGGAGCAGGGCAGAGGCACAGAGGAAGTGACACCTACAGTGTGTTCAAAGGTGAGAAGGTGTTTCCAGACAGCTGGGGTCAGGAGGGTATCTGAGGACTGAGTGAGCGGTAGGAAGTGCGGTACAGGAAGCACGCAGAGAGAGAGGTAGAGACCAGATCATCCAGAAGTGGCTTCCGGATCAGGCTAAGGTGTCGAGCCTTCGTCCTGAGGGTATGAGGAACCCCAAAAGGATTGAAGGCAAAGACAGACGTGTTTGACCACCTTTGCTTCCCCCACAAGGTACAATCCCTGATGAATACTATTACAAGCAGAACAGTAATATTATTTCCTGTCTCCGGCACTAGACTCCAGGAACTCAACAGTGGCTGTGAGGAGGATAGTTTGGGGAACATTTTACAATAATCTCCACTAAACCAGTGTGTCTCCATGTTTCTGACCATGATCCTCAGTAAGAAATAGCTTTTACATCACAATTAAAAAAAACGAATTTTGCTGAACTGCATTTGGAAAAAGCAAGATACTACCCTAGATTACCAACTTTAGGACGGCGTATGACCCTTGTGATGATCAGTACAGCCTCTGTGCCTGGCACATGCTTGCCCCATGGTGGGCCCATGATATTACTATTCTACTAAGTATGTGTTTCCTGAATGAACAGATAGATGGATCGATAAATGATGCAAAATGCCTTGCAAACTGAAAAGAGTTACATAGATGCAAACAGAGCTATATTTATGAGACTCTGTATTAGACAAATTCTCAGAGTATGCAGTGTGGGGGAGGCTGAGAGAAGAATAAAGTTTGAATTTAATGCCAGCTGGATGGTGCCCAGTACCCCGCATTGGAATGATTCACACTACTTCCTGGGCCAGGGTCCTTCTCTTCAGACCTACTTCCTCTTTTACAGACTGTGAGTAATTTCAATGGTATATGGGGCTATGATTCAGAGACCAGAGATGAGGGACTCTTTGATGCCCTCAAGATTCCATCTCAAAAAGAGTGCAACAAAGGTACAAGGTAGTCTTTTTCTTTGAATAGAGACCTGGTTTAAAAAGCCAGTGCTGCATAATGGGATACGGGGAAGGCAGTATAACACAGAGAAGACAAGTAGTGATTATATAGCATCTTACCATGCTGATGGACAGTGACTGTAAGGGCGTATGTGGTGGGGACTTGTAATAGGGGGAGTCTAGCAACTATAAAATTACTCATGTAATTGTACATTAATAATAGCAAAATAAATTTAAAAAAAAAGCCAGTGCTGTAGATAACTTGAAAATGCATTTGGCTCAGGGAGGGTCACCAGGGGCCACTTAAGTCTGTCATTTCCTCCTGAAACTGATTATTGATCATATCAGTCACAAAGCCCTGCCCATGTGTTCTCTGCAACCAGAGTTCTCTGTGTAAAAAGCCAAGCCAAGGAAACTACTTTCAAAAGAGCTGTTTGTCCAAAGATTAGCAATGCTCACTGAGGCTGAGCAATGAACTTCCTCTCAGAGTCAATATTCCTACAAGGCTTGTGGATTAAGATCCCATGTGGAGAAGGTCTGTCAGAAGAAACAATGATTTTCTGTCTTTTTCAAAGAGCCAGAAACCTTTATGATGGACAAAGTCGTCATTAAAGATCTTAGCTCATTATTGCACTGTTTAATAGTTATTTTTAGATGACTGTGGGGGGGACTTCCAATACCAATTACATGGAGCCTTTTCATTCAACAAGCAAGCTGTGAGTTAAGACCATGCTCTAAACAGGCCTTAAGATTCAAGATTAAGGGACTTGGGGAACAGGCAGACCTTGGTTGGATTCCAGTCTCTCCTCTGTGCCTTTTAAGTAATCAGTTTAGTCAAGTTAAAGAACATACCTCCCTGAGCCTCAAACTCCTCAGCTATAAAATTTCAAAGACGCTCTGAGGTATTTTTGAAAAATATTAGAAAAAAAATATGGAGAAGACTTTAGCACTGGGCATGGCCCATCATAAGTGCAGAATAGTGTGGTGGTGATGATAATGATGATGATGGTGGTGGTAATGCTTATTATTAGTTTGTTCTAAAGCAATATGAAGAAATAAAAGATCACGTTCATGTTCAGAAGCCAGTTGGGAAGATGAGTTGGATTCCCAAATAACCACAGTGCCAGGCAGTATTTGGGATAAAGTAGCTCCTTCCTATCTTCTTGGCCCTTATCCAAGCTGTTTCATCCACTGGAAAAGACCCCTCACACCATGTTCATTGTTCAGATACAACCAGACTTCATTTCAGAGGCTGTGGCTTTCCTTGGTGGCTGGAGTCAAGCACACTCTCCTGCAGGCTCCCCTGTCCCCCCACCCTGGGGAGTGCGAGATTCTCCCTGCAGCCTTTCAATAAACATTCTTTCTACTTGAGCTCATTTGAGTGAGCTTCTGCTTCTTGCAACCAAAAGAGCTTTGATTCAGATACTGCCGATGAATGTCATTTTAAACATATTGAGTGTGAGGGTGTTGGAAACACGAGGGGTGATTGAAGCAAGCCAGGCGGTGGGTAGGAGATAGGAGTCATGGGTCGCTCATCAAAGCTGGCTCAGAACCCATGAGATCTCTGCCCAGGAAATAGAGATGAGAGAAAAGCCTGGGAACAGGACTGATTTCAAGAAATACTTAGATAAATTCTTGCCCCACTAAATGAAATCACACTACCAGTGAGCACCTAGAATGTGTGGCAGACACTCTCTAGATGCTGGGAGAGAATGCAAAGAAAAGCAAACACCGTCTCTGCCCTTCAGCAAATCTTGCAGTTCCACCTCTAACTTCTGTTGAGTACAGAGGAAGCGTAAGCATGACGATCTCACAGTTCTTTCTCTCAGGGGTCTTACAGCCTGAGACGGAGGAAGAGGACAGGCTCATACCGAATAATATACTCAAAACTGCTTTGTAAATGGAAAATAGCTTTGTTAATATAATTGATTTTCATATTCAGACCAGGAATAATGCCAGTTCACAGCTATGGAGAACCTACTGTACCAAAGACACATATCTTTTATACATATTTTTGAAGGAAAAAACAAGTGCCCTAGAAGTAGGTACTATTATCCTATCTTATAATGGAGCCTCAGAGAGCCTCAGGAGGGAAGGAAAGATGAGAGAAAATCAGTCATGTTTCTATATGCTCCAGCACATATGTTAAATGTTAATTTGTATTAGCATAGCATCAAACATAAGCTCTCAATAAATATTAGCTATTGTTATTATAACCAAAAAAAAACCAGTCATGTTTCTAGCCTTTACTCTTATCTCTCTTCCCTCCAAGGTCATGAAGCTACTGAGTATCAGAACCAGAAGTAAACTTTTTACTTTTATGCTTAGTGGATTTTTGACAGAAGTATGAAGAGGATTCAATGAGAAAAATTGATCTTTTCAATAAATGCTACCACAACAACTGGATATCTGTATAAAAGAAAGGAATCTTGACCTTTACTTCGCATTATATGTAAAAATTACCTTGAAATCATAGAGCTAAAAGTGAAAGGCAAAAACGACAAATTTCCGTAACTCTGGGGTGGGCAAAGATTTCGTGAAGACACAAAAGCATAAACCATAAGAAAAAACTGACAAAGTAGACTTTATCAAAATTTGCAAAACCTGCCTTTCGAAAGACACTGTTAAGAAACTGAAACAGCAAGCTACAATCTGAAAGAACATATTTGCAATGCAAATATCAGATAAAGGACTTGTAACCAGAATGTATGAAGAACTGACAATTCAAGATAAAGAAGGCAACTCAGTAAAAACAAACAAACAAACAAAAAAAACAGCTGAAGAGTTGAACAGACCCTTCAAAAAAGATGATACATGAATGGCCAACAATCACATGAAAAGATGTTCAACAGGTTTAGTTATCAGGGAAATGTAAATTAAACCCACTGCATGATGCTACTTGACATCACAGAGAATGACTGAACTTAAAATGACTGCCAGTGCCAAGTATTGGTAAGGATATGAAGCAACTGGAACTCTCAGAGTTCCACTCTGGATAACAGTATGGCCGTTTCTTACTACGTTAAACATACACTTATTCTATGACCCAGCAATTCCCTTAGGTATTTGTCCAAGAGAAATGAACACATATGCCCCCCAAAAAACTGTGACATGGATGAAGTGCACAACAACTGCATTCACAATAATCAGAAACTAGCAAACTCACATGGCTAGGCAGACTGTGGTACAGCCAACAATAATATATTACTCAGCAGTGAAAAGGAGCTATTCATATATGCAAACACAATGATGACTCTCAGAAAGCTTATGTGGAGTGAAGGAAGGCAGAAACAAAAAACTCTATAATTCATAGAATATGAATATACTCTATATACTCTATAATTCAATGTATATGAAATTCTAGAAAAGGCAGTTACATAGGCTGCACTGACAGGAAGTGTACCAGTGGTGGTGAAGGGTTTGGGGCTGGGCGGGGAGAGGTGGGTGGACGGGGTTGGTTGGAAGGGGCAGGTAAGGATGTTTCAAGGTAATGGAAGTGTTCTAAATCTTGACTGTGGTGGTGGTTGCATGGGTACACACATTTGTCAAAATTTGCCCAGCTGTGTGTACACTTAAAATTGGTCCATATTATTGTATTTGAATTATATATCCAAAAATCATTACTATTATTTGTTTTTTAGAAAGTTGCCTTGAAACATGGTGAATCATCTCACATGTGCTGCGGCAGGGAGAGGGCCTCCATGGGCATACATGCTGTGGAAGACATGGAAGAAGACAAGGGCAGGAAACCTTCAGGGAGCTATGTAGTTTATAAAATCACTCTCCACTTCACCAACATCTTTCCTGCTCTTAGAAGTTGCAGTGCCCTCTCAGGTTCCCTGTCAGACAGGGCTGCCCAGAGGGCAACAATATGGAGAGGGGGGCCTGTTTTCCCCATTCATCTCCCTGGAGCCCAGGGCAGACTTAATTCTGACTTAATTCTGAGTTCTCCATAAAAGAAGCCTTCCTGGTCCCTCTCCTCTTCCTGCATCCCACCACCACCTCACTTCCTTAGGATTCTCTCTCTGAGTAGCCATCTGCTCTTGAGCTCTTCACCTTCTCCTTCAGGGAAGCCACATGAAACACTGAATGGAATAAATCCTTCAAGTCACAAGGGTTCAGACATGCTCCTATGCACTGTTCTTTTAAAAAGCTGGAAAGTTGGATGGAGGAGTT
Source organism: Smutsia gigantea (assembly GCA_032199065.1). NCBI lineage: Eukaryota > Metazoa > Chordata > Mammalia > Pholidota > Manidae > Smutsia > Smutsia gigantea. The sequence continues at coordinate 80,909 of JAVSCE010013364.1, forward strand.
TGGGGCTATTATTAGTGCCAAACATTATAAAAAGGAAATGCCACTGATAATCTTAGATGGCTGTATTTTTATATGGGATAATTCAAGTGCCTTCTTAGAGTTCTCAGTCATAAGAAATCCTTAATAAAAATACTACCTCAGGTCATACTCTCAAACCCAGCTTAACATTGCTGAAATCCACTGGGGCTATTCCAGGAAGGACTGACAGGGAGAAGAACTAAGAGAGTACTTTCAGCCCGTTTTTATGGCTTCTCCCTTCTGAGTTGTTCACATCTGTTCTACCAAAGGAAAATAATCAATTAATCAATCATGTACAGATATGTGTTTGTAGTGACTACATGGCGGCAGTGGGACAAAGGGGCTGGTATGTAGGCTTTTGTTACACTTACCTATGATTGGTTCCCTGTGTGTCAGCAGGCAAGTTGCTGAACCTTTCTGAGCTTTTCCTACAAAGTGGGTTGTTATGAATCCTATGAGCTAATGCCTGGTATCTGGCACTTAGTAAATTTTCAGTAAATGTTAATTCATTATTATTATTATCTGTTCAGTCATGCCTCTCACCATGGGGCTACAAAAGGGTTGTTTTGCCTTTAGGAATTCTACACTCTATCTGGATACACAAAGCTTATGAGAGAATAAAATAACCACAAATAATGAGAGCTTGTTTTGGTGAAGCTTTCAGAAACTACCAGCCCCCCGCTTTGGGCTTTGCTGGAGAGCAGTTTGTCAATGTGTGTCAAAAGCCTTTAAAATTATTTGCCCTTGAAGAAAACAATTAAACTTGAGAGCAAAGTTTCAGCCTGGATATTATCTAGGGTAGCAAAATTTTGATAAAAGTCTAAATGTTTAACAACAGAAACTCAGTGCATATTTAGACATTACAACTAATGAACATTTACACAAAGCAGATCACAAAATAATATGTATAATATGGGCCCATTTCAAAGGTATGACCTGAAGTAGTGTTTTTATTAAGAATTTCTTGTGATCAGGAACTCTAAAAAGAAAATCTGGTTTACTCCTGTATAAAAATTCAGATATATAGGTGTCTGTATACATATATAGAGAAAAGGTCTGTAGACCTTGAACACAATGGTTTTATGTGTGGGCAGTGTTTTCAGTGGAGTTTTTTGTTTCACTATTTGTATTTCTATAGAGATGTTTTGCTTTTAAATTGGAAAAAAAAATTGGAAAACAATTGGATCAATCTATAGATAAGTAAGCAGTGACCCATTGTTTACTTAACATTTCTGAGAATTCCAAGCCCTTTATTTAGCTTTCCACAAATACACTGATTCACTGCGTGACTTTGGGCAGGTTCTTCCCCTTCCTGGTCCTCAGTCTTCCGTCTGTGAAATGCACGAATTTGGCTAGATCGGGGATGGCAAATGACTTTTATCTTGAGCATCAACTCCATATGATCGCTAGAGAGGGCCTGGATCACTGAGATAAGAAGGAATGTCTAAAAGATGGCTAGAGCTCTGTAACTAACAATGCCTGTCATGGACATAAGAATGAGAAATGACAAGGTGGACCATGCAGCTCCTATACACAGATGAGATGCTGTCAGAAATCTATGAGTCTGGGTCATTCTCAAGCAAAAATATTAATCTGAATTGGGAAAGCCACAGGGGTTGAAGATACCTAACTCCATGTGTTCATTTTGGTTAGGTTGTACCAGATCACTTATTTTCCAACTTATTTCACAAAACCCACACATGACTTGGAATTTATTAAAGGAAAAAAATAGTCATGGCATTTGTGTCTCCATTGTATTTGCACCCATCATTTCCCATCCCAAGATCAAGGAATAAATCTGCAGCTGTTGTTTCAAGCTCTTCAATCTGAAACAATGTGAAAACCACAGCTGCTAGAGGCATAAACCTGACTCCAACTTTGTCGTTGGTCTTTGTCTCATGTTTCACTGAATTCTCTAAAATCCACACTTCTAGGGGTTGAGTCAGAGAGTCCACGTCTCCTAATCATCATCCTCCCAGAAAGCACAGGTGTTGAGTGTTTGTTCCCAAGGACACTTTGCAGTATGAAGTAGAGCCTATTCCTGTCTTGATTCAATGGAACCAAGACCCTTAGAGAGTTGCTGACATTCTGAAAGTCATACAGTTTCAGCTACCACCCAGTTTTGCCCACTGGCAAGTAGACATGGATACTTTAGCAAACATCAGCATCTGGCCCCCACCAGCTTGGCTATTTGGAGAAAGGGGCAGTCCAGAGGGCTTTAATACATCTCAAGTTAACCATGCTAATCTACCCTAGCTCCCACAGAGAACAGCAGGCTGTATTCAGGGATCTAAGCAACAGCTGTGCCTTCCAAACCAAGACTCTGTTCAGAAAGATGATTCGAATGTGGGCTGTGTGTTTCAGCAGGATTTGTGGGACTTTCCTACTCAAATGGTCCTTTGTGTGCTTCTAAATGACAGAGCATTAACCTCACGCATGGCTAAAGCATGATGGATGACTTGGAGATCTCGATTTACATTTGGCTGGTGGTCAGAACTGAACCATCAAAATGCCTCGTTATCTGATGGACAGTGCCAGGCTTGTTCAGACTTGTTTTTGATGGAGTGGGTAGATCCTGGGGCTTTTGTTTGTCCAGGTTTGATAAGCTAACCAAGGCTGGACTGTTATAAAGGCTGACTCCAGAGTTGCTCAGGGCAGCAGAATTCAGTATCCTGAATCAGTAGCCTCTATTATCATTTTCATTTATATTATGCATCTTTTCTACTTCCAAATCTTTTTCGACATCTACCCTTTTGTTGCAAGGTATAGTCTTGCTCAAGTCCGGGGCATCGAAAGCACAGGACCTATGCTCAAGTTGCTTCTACCCAGCTCCATAAAGTCACCTGCTGGGTCACATTGCCTTTCCAGTAAGATAATTTGCAAATGTGAAATGCTTCTGGATTCGTCAGTGCTCTGGACTGCCTTCTCAGGCCAAGGGGAATCAGATACCATTAAGTAAAAATAAATATCTGCATGTGGTATGGACACCATCCTCATTTAAACAGTACTCATTTTGCTTATTTCTATTCCCCAAACAGGAAACATCCAACAAGAACAATTTTATCTGTGTTTATTTAATTATGACAAATGTAGAACAATGCAAACCAAATGGAAAAAGATATCCAAAAAAGATGAAGAAAATGTTTAGTAACAGAAATGACTAATTTAGCTGAAGGAAATATCCAGGTGCCATTAAAATGCATTTGCAACTTATAATTGATTTTTAGTGTTAAATTTAGTAACTGAGTCTCAATTCACTACTAAAAGTTATCAAATTTTCAAAATGTTACATAAAAACTGACAATATCCATAAGTATTATGTAAACAAAAATCAAAATCCAAACAAAAACCATAAACACCAAACAAAAATCAAATAAGAAAAATAAAATGTATCAAGATGAAATAAAAATCACACTTGTCATGACAGATTATGAACTCCCTTTCCCTTCACATATAATTGTGAGGATTTGGTATTTTCCACATAATGATAATATATGTTCATGTAAATTTCAGCCATGAAAATAAACTAGTTCATTTATCTTAAATATTCCTATAATGAAATATCAGGACTCCAGTTTCACTAAAGGCATTTTTTTTGAAGGCATAAATTGCATTTGATTTTGACTCCTCAAATCATGGCTGATAATTTAACAAAGCAGTCTAGGCTTTATTTTCTCACACCAACTGACCCAGATATATTTTAAGAAATGTTTATTTTCTGTACATATTTATTTTAAAATTACAGATTTCTGAGCACTTTTTCTTCTTCCTCCTCATCACTGTCAGTGACATTGACTTGCTGGATGCTAGAGGGACTTGATGTGGGGGCTGTGAAGACGTTCTGCAAAGCTCCAATGTCCAGCTGAGGCATGGGATTTAAGTATTCTTCCCCACCACGTCTGTGACTGTTATAGTAAGAGGTCCCATCCATGCTCTCCCAACTCCAAGAATCTTTGCTGTGTGTGCGATCACCTGAGTAGTGTCTAAGAGGGTAGTCTCCATCTAAAGTTGAAAATGCAACCTCAGGTTTTTTGCACCCGTCTTCATAATAACCAAGGCATTCTGGCATTGAATTTGGAAAATTTCCATAGCCAAAGGGAGGCCGACTATAAGGGCACGTGCTGTGGCAGAAAGACAAAAAAGGAATTAGATCACAACTTCCCACATGTTGCCTTGCATACAGACTAACTGAGCTAGTTTAATGGCATCCTTTTTGGGGACTGGAAAATTCCCAAGGTAACTTTCTGCAACTATGTTTTCATCTGCTCTTTTATTACTGCCTAGTCCCAACATAAATGGCCAAGTAAGCTTGTCACTAGACTACTCACCAGCTTGACTATCTATTATCTGCCTTGGGCTTCTTACCTTTTGACAGCCTTAATAAAGAAAAATTGCTTATCTGGGCCTTTCTCTTATGATGTCTTACACCATATGAGGTTTGGAAAGACATGTGTTGTGCTGTGCTAAAACTTGACACTTGGTAAGCAGTACAAAATTGTTCTTACTAGCATTTGAAAGAAAGCTTATGAGGGGAAAATGTACAATTGGGTTGAAATCAAGAGCTCCTGGAGGAGCACTAGAACAGAAGATAACAACTTAACTTTTTAATTGACGCTCAATAATAAATTAAATTAGAAACACTCTTACTATTAGAAAGATTTAGAACTGGTATTAAACAGTGGCTTTACAGAGAATAAACTGATGGTTGCCATAGGGGAGGTTGCCATAGGGGGTGGGGAAATAAGTGAAAGGGAGAAAGAGGTACAAACATGCAATTATAAAATAAGTTAAGTCACAGAGGTGAAAAGTACAGCATAGGGAATGTAGTCGTTAATACTGTAAAAACTTCGTATGGTGATACATAGTAATTACACTTATCTTGGTGAGCATTTCGTAATGCATATAATTGTTGAGTCACTATGTTGTATACCTCAAACTAATATTCATGTCAACTACACTCCAGTTTTTTTTTTAATTTATTAAAACTGTGTTTTATAAAGAGCTCCTCCAAAAAATTTTGGAGGGCAGAAATGTGAACAAGTGAAAAGGTTATTTTGCCATTTTACAAACTAATTTTTCTTAAAGAAAATTGAAAAATTCTTCCATTCAAACCCATTTGTCTTTTTTTTTTAAAAGTATTATTCTCACTTTCAAAGAACAGAACAGTAATCATAGGAAGAGGTATGTAGAAAAGTCCAATCAAAAGTTCCCTGGGCTCACGGACTCCACCTAGTGACATAAACCCGATAATGACGCTCCGGCAAAACCCATTACAAGCTGAGTGCTTCACATTCATGCTCTCACACTTAGAAAATAAAAAGTTAACATTGTTTCCTTCCCTTTAAAATATAGGCATGGAAGGCATACTAGACTATAATCTCAAACTCTTTGAAAATACAAGGTATGTCCAGTGGTTTGGTGTCCCATCTCCACGTTTCCAAGTGCCTGAGGCCCTGCCCATGTTAAATTTCAGAAATATAAGGCAAAGTTTCTAAAATGTTTCAGGTTTCCATTCCTACTGCCACATCCTCATTCAGGAATTTTTAACTTAATACATATATTCTGAATGCATTCTACTTCCAGCTAGTATGACTTTGCTCCTGTAGCTCTTCCACCTTCACATCTCTCCATCCACTGAATTACAGATACTTCAAGGGGGTGCTCAAATCTACCTCCTCCACAAAGCCTTCACTTTAGCTAGAAACAGTTCACCCAAGTATTTTTTTTCCGGATTTGATGTTGGCAAAATATTATGCAATGCTTAGTGTAGAATTTAATAATAAAAAAAGATCTAAAATTTAGGTACATTTTAGACACGTGCTAAAGCCTATGATACAAACATCAAATGGCTATACTGGTGTGGCAAAAACAAGTTAGTGTTAAATGCAGAGAACAAAAGATCAGTTAAGACAAGGGTAATTCTAGAAGGTTACATAGATGAAAATAACTATTAAACATTCTGGTATAGTCGGAAAAGCATCAGTGAGAATTATCAGAATAATAATATTAGCCATGAGGCTGTCAAAGGTAAGAAGCCCGAGGCAGATAACAGAGTCAAGCTGCTGAGTATTCTGATCACAAGCCAGGAGACAGGAAGAGAAGCTAGACTTCGCAGAATGTAGTTTCTATTATGATTTTCACTTTGAAACCATGTAATATTTTACATAATTTAAAAAATTTTTAATCTTTTAAAAGGTAATCCTTAAAAATTGAAAACAACCCAAGTTTATATCAAGTTGCCTTAATTACACAAAGAGAAATTATATCAACATAATTTAAATCTGATATTTTTATTATACTTTTGCGCTAAGATATGCCCTAAGGAGAAAAAGAATTACAAATAAATATTAATCTGCATTCAGTACTTTTATTGTTTGTGATATTGCTGCTTTGAAACTATTGATGTAATTGTTTTGAAACTATATTCTCTTGTGTTTTATGTACATATGCATGCATATGTTTAGCAGAAAAACAGTAGGATAAAGCACATAAGTATGTTATTATCATTAGAAAACAAGATTTTCAGGGGAAAAAGGTACTAGCATATAAAATCAAAGAACTTCATTTGAAACTCTACAATATTACATTTATTTTGGAAATATCAATATAAATTCATGATTATTAAAGAAATACATTTTCTCATATTTTCCACTGAAAAGGCCACTCTATTAATTCAGTAGCAACAAGCATCCCTATTTCCCAAATTATGATTTCTAAATACCACATTCAGTGAAAGGAACTTGAACTTCTATTTAAAATGGCTGATTCCGAGTCTGGTATAAGTACAAGTTGAGCCTAAGACATATTGTTCCAGAGGACAAAAAGCTATCAAAGGTTAAGGACACAGGAGCCAACCTGTAGCCCACTGGATAAAAAAAAAAGATAATTTGAGCATCAAAAGATATAATAAATAATGACTACAATGTAATGAAACATACCAAATATATAAAAATCTACTTGTTCATAATGATATTCCTAAAACAAAACAAGACTTATGGGTTTATCAAGAGTTGATTCTGCCCTTCCTATATTTCAGAGTGACCAAATAGTTGATGAGGGCACATTTTGCTTTATAAAAGAATTCCAACTAATGAATAAAGAACCATAAAATCAGAAAATCACCATTTTGCAATTCGATTGGTCTAGGCAACAATCATGATAGCCACCAAAATCATTACACTGGTATTTCTCAACCTTAGCTGACCATTGGAATCGCCTGGGGAAACTTTTAAAGATACCATTGCCCAGATCCTACCCCCAAGTCCCCCTAAGATTCTGATTTATTTAGTCTGAGCTCTTCAAGTGACGCTACTGTACACCCAAGAACTGAGGAGTACTGCGTTAGGTTAAGGGCTGAACTCAGAGCCAGACTGACAATACCTGAACCTACAGATCATTTTTAACAACACTAGTATGAAAGACTTTATATACTTCTTGATGTGATACAATAAAAGTACATTGCACTGCCTGTGAGGTATCATTGCCCTCCACCAAAAAAAAAATTGAACCTGATATAATCAAGTTGCATGATCTATCCTTTTACAGGAAAAATGGGTGATAGAGTAACATGTAAACTATACCCAAGGATGTGATAGGCCAAATCCAGGATGTGGATAATTTCTTGTTTCTTCAATAAATACATGACATTTAAAAAAAAATAAAAGAAGATAGAGTACTATTGCAGCAAATAAGAGGCTTAAGAGACATAAACACATTTGATGTGCATACCTTGCTTAGATACTGTTTAATACAAACCAATTGTGAAGACAGTTTTGAAACAATGAAGGAAAATGAAACAGGCTGGTTCTTGGATGATCATTAGGAATTAATAACTTTTCAGGTATAAAAATGGTAGGAGATCAATTTTTCAAATCCTTAACTAGTAAGTATACATACTGATGTATTTGCAAATGAAATTTTATGATGTCTGTCTGTGATTCACTTTAAAATACTTAAGACACTTCCCTCAAAAAAGTAGGGAAGATAAATGAATCAAGAATAGCTAAAATATTAGTAAGGATTGAAGTAGGGTGATGAGTACCTGGAGATTTATTATACCATTCTGTTTTGCATATGAAAATTTCTGTAAAAAAATGGCAAATAAGACAAAAATAAGAACTACTCATGGTTTCTCTCACTTAGTAATATGCATATAAAATTCCTCCATGTTTTTTCATGGCTTGATATGATAGCTCTCTTCTTTTTAAGACTGAATAATATTCCACTGTTTGTATGTACCACAGTTCATTTACTACTCACCTACTAGAGCAGCATCTAAGTTTTGGCAATTATGAGCTGCTAGAAACATCCACATGGTTTTTGTGTGGACACAGTTTTCAACTCATTTGAGTAAATATCAAAGCAGGTGATTGCTGGACCATATGGTAAGAATATTTTTCATTTTATAACCACCAAACTGTCTTCCAAAGTGGCTGTACCATTTTGCATTCCCACCAGCAATAAAGCAAAATTTCCTTTGCTCCACATCCTTACCAGCATTGGCGTTATCAGTGTTTTGGACTTTGGCAATTCAGATAGGTGTTTAGTGATATCTCATGTTGTTTAAATTTGCAATTCCTTAATGAGATATGATGTGGAGCATCTTTTCATATACTTAATTGTCATCTGTATATGTTCTTTGGTGAGATGTCCAAGTCTTTCATTCATTTTTAATCAGGTTGTTCATTTTGTTACTATTAAATTTTAAGAGTTCTTTGTGTATTTTTGAATAACAGTCCTTGTTCATATACAGCTTTGCAAATATTTTCTCTAAGTCTGTGGCTTGTGTTCTCATTCTTTTGATACTACATTGTTCGATACTGCAGCTTTGTGTTAAGTTATCAGGAATTGTAAGTCTTCCAACTTTGTTCTCCTTTTTCAAGATTGTTTTAAAACTCTTCCACTTACAATTCTATATAAATATTAGGACCAGGTTTTCTACTTCTGCCAAAAAGCCATTTGTATTTTGAGAGGGATTGTATTTATTCTGTAAATCACTTAGTGAGGTATTGTCATCTTAACAATATTAAGTCTTTCAATACATGAACACAGATAACTTTCCATTTATTTAAGTCTCCCTTAATTTCTTTCATCAGTGTTTTGTAGTTTTCAGTTTACAAGTCTTGCACCTCCTTGATTAGATTTATTCCTAAGTATTTGACTCTCTGTGGTGCTATTGTAAATGGAATTGTTTTCTCAATTTCCTTTTTGGGTTGCTCATTGCTAGTTTATAGAAACACATGTGATTTTTTTGTATATTGATCTTATACCCTGCAACTTTAATGACTTCATTCATTAGTGCTAATAAATTTTTGTGGAGTCTTAAGGATTTTCTATATATAAGATTTTCCATATATAGAACCATGTGCAAATAGAGGTAATTTTAATTCTTTTCCATTTTGGATATATTTATTTTTCTTGCCTAATTTCCTTGGCTAAAACTTCTAGTACAATGTTGAATAGCAGTAGTGAAGACAGATATCCTTGTCTTGTTCTCAGTCTTAAGGGGAAAGCTTTTGGTCCTTCATCGAGTATGATATTAACTGTGGGTTTTGATTAAATACCCTTTATCATGGAGAAAGTTGCTTCTATTCCTACTTTGCCAACTAAGTTTTAAAATCAGGAGTTGATTTTTATTATGAAAAGGTGTTAGATGTTTATCAGACACTTTTCCTCCATCGGTTGAGATGACAGGTGGTTTTGTTCCGTCATTCAATTGATGAAGTATATTACACTGATCGATTTTCAGATGTTGAAATGCATTTACATTCCTAGCATAAACCCACTTGTTCTGGTGTATAATCCTTTTAATATGCTGTTGGATTCAGCATGCTAGTATTTTGTTGAGAATATTTTACACCTGTATTTATAAGATATATTGGTCCATAATTTTCCTTCTTGTGATATATTTGTCTGGCTTTGGCAACAGAGTAGTGCTGGCTTAGAAGTGTTCCCTCTCATATTTTTTGGTAGAGTTTGAGAAAGATGGATATTAATTCCTCTTTAAATGTTTGGTAGAATTACATTTGGTCCGGAGTTTTCCTTTGTTGGGAGATTTTTGATACTGATCCAATTCTTAATATAGGTCTGTTCAGATTTTCTAGTTCTTCTGAGTCAGCTTTGGTAATTAATGCATGTGTTCTTTATTTTCTTTTGATTGACATAAGTTATTTAATGAAAAAGCATACATTAACAGTAACCTAGAACATACTGGAGGGAAAAATTAAGAGTTTAATTTTTCTTTTTACATGAGGAATCAGAGATATAGTACAATAGCATTAAAATCTCTAGATAAAACTTGTTCTGCAGAAGAGAGATGGGGTAAAAATCAAGGAAGCAAAAAAATGAGCTGAGATAACTATGAGCTATTTTCTCTTCATGATAAATACAAATGAGTTAACTTCCTGATATTTTTTGAAGATTTTTTAAATTATGGTATCACTAATATGCAATCATATAAGCAACACTGTGTTTACTAGATACCCCCATTATCAAGTCCCTACCACATACCCCATTATAGTCACTGTCCATCAGCGTAGTAAAATGCTAGAGAGCCAGTACTTGTCTTCTCTGTGCTATACTGCCTTCCTTGTGCCCCCCACACACACATTATGTGTGTTATCATAATGCCACTTAATCCCCTTATCCCTTCCTTCCAACGCACCCTCCCCAGTCCTTTTCCCTTTGGTAACTGTTAGTCCATTCTTCGGTTCTGTGAGTCTGCTGCTGTTGTGTTCCTTCAGTTTTTGCTTTGTTGTTATATTCCACAGATGAGTGAAATCATTTGATATTTGTCTTTCTCCACCTGGCTTATTTCACTAAGCATAATACCCTCTAGCTCCATCCATGTTGTCGCAAATGGTAGTACTTGTTTTCTTCTTATGGCTGAATAATATTCCATTGTGTATATGTACCACATCTTTATCCATTCATCTACCGATGGACACCTAGGTTGCTTCCATTTCTTAGCTATTGTAAATAGTACTGCGATAAACATAGGGGTGCATATGTCTTTTTGAATATGGGATCCTGCATTATTAGAGCAAATTCCTAGGAGTGGAATTCCTGGGTCAAATGGTATTTCTATTTTGAGTTTTTTGAAGAACCTCCATACTGCTTTCCACAATGGTTGAACTAATTTACATTCCCACCAGCAGTGTAGAAGTGTTCCCCTTTCTCCACATCCTTGCCAGCATTTGTTGTCATTTGTCTTTTGGATGTTGGCCATCCTAACTGATGTGAGGTAATATCTCATTGTGGTTTTAATTTGCATTTCTCTGATGATTAGCAATGTCAAGCATCTTTTCATGTGCCTGTTGGCCATGTGAATTTCTTCTTTGGAGACGTGTCTGTTCAGATCCTCTGACCGTTTTTTAATCAGATTATTTGCTTTTTGGTTGTTGAGGCATGTGAGCTCTTTATATATTTTGGATGTCAACCCCTTATTGGATATGTCATTTAGGAATATATTCCCCAATACTATAGAGTGCCTTTTTATTCTACTGATGGTGTCCTTTGCTGTACAGAAGCTTTTTACTTTGATATAGTGCCATTTGTTCATTTTTGCTTTTGTTTCCCTTGCCCAGGGAGATTTGTTCATGAAAAAGATGCTCATGTTTATATTCAACAGAGTTTTGCCTATGTTTCCTTGAAGACTTTTATGGTTTCATTATTACATTCAGGTCTTTGATCCATTTCCACTTTACTTTTGCGTATGGAGTAAGACAGTAATCCAGTTTCACTCTCTTATGTGTAGCTATCTAGTTTTGAGAGCACCAGCTGTTGAAGAAGATGTCATTTCCCCACTGTATATCCATGGCTCCTTTGTCATATATTAATGGACCATATATATGTCTGGGTTAATATCTGGGCTCTCTATTCTGTTCCACTGGTCTGTGGGTCTGTTCTTGTGCCAATACCAAATTGTCTTGATTACTGTGCCTTTGTAGTAGAACTTGAAGTTGGGAAGTGAAATCCCCCCTGCTTTATTCTTCCTTCTCAGGATTGCTTTGGCTATTTGGGGTCTTTTGTGGTTCCTTATGAATTTTAGAACTATTTGTTCCAGTTTGTTGAGGAATGCTGTTGGTATTTTGATAGGCATTGCATTGAATCTGTAGATTGCTTTAGTCAGGGTGGACCATTTTGACAATATTAATTCTTCCTAGCCAAGAGCATGGGATGAGTGTCCATTTGTTAGTGTCCTCTTTAATTTCTCTTAAGAGTGTCTTGTAGTTCTCAGGATATAGGTGTTTCACTTCCTTTGTTAGGTTTATTCCCAGGTATTTTATTCTTTTTGATGCAGTTGTGAATGGAATTGTTTTCCTGATTTCTCTTTCTGCTAGTTCATTGTTAGTGTACAGGAATGCAACAGATTTCTGTGTGTTAATTTTGTATCTTGCAACTTTGCTGAATTCAGGTATTAGTTCTAGTAGTTTTGGAGTGGATTCTTTAGGGTTTTTATGTACAATATCATGTCATCTGCAAATAGTGACAGTTTGACTTCTTCCTTACCATCTGGATGCCTTTTATTTCTTTGTTTTGTCTGGTTGCCGTAGCTAGGACCTCCAGTACTATGTTGAATAACAGTGGGGAGAGTGGACATCCTTGTCTTGTTCCTGATCTTAGAGGAAAAGCTTTCAACTTTTTGCTTTTAAGTATGATATTGGCCATGGGTTTGTCATAAATGGCCTTTATTATGTTGAGGTACATACATTCTATACCCATCTTGTTGAGAGTTTTTATCATGAATGGATGTTGTATTTTGTCAAACGCTTTTTTCAGCATCTTTTGAGATGATCGTGTGATTTTTGTTCTTCTTTTTATTGATTTAGTGGATGATGTTGATGGATTTTTGAATGTTGTACCATCCTTACATCCCTGGGATGAATCCCACTTGATCATGATGTATGATCTTCTTGATGTATTTTTAATTCATTTTTCTAATATTTTGTTGAGTAATTTTGCATCTATGTTCATCAGGGATATTGGTCTGTAGTTTTCTTTTTTTGTGGTGTCTTTGCCCAGTTTTGGTATTAGAGTGATGCTGGCTTCATAGAATGAGTTTGGAAGTATTCCCTCCTCTTCTATTTTTTGGAAAACTTTAGGGAGAATGGGTATTATGTCTTCTCTAAATGTCTGATAAAATTCAGTGGTTAATCCCTCTTTTCCAGGGGTTTTGTTCTTGGGTAGTCTTTTGATTACCGATTCAATTTCATTGCTGGTAATTGGTCTGTTCAGATTTTCTGTTTCCTTGTAGATCAGTCTTGGAAGGTTGTACTTCTCTAGAAAGTGTCTATTTCTTCTAGGTTATTAGCATATAATTTTTCATAGTATTCTCTAATAATTCTTTGTATTTCTATGGTGTCCGTTGTGATTTTTCCTTTCTCATTTCTGATTCTGTTTATGTGTTTAGATTCTCTTTTTTTTTTTGGTAAGTCTGGCTAGGGGTTTATCTATTTTTAAAATTTTTCTCAAAGAACCAGTTCTTGGTTTCATTATTTTTTCTATTGTTTTATTCTTCTCTGATCTTTATTATGTCCCTCCTTCTACTGACTTTGGGCCTCATTTGTTCCTCTTTTTCCAGTTTCAATAATTGAGAATTTAGACTGTTCATTTGGGATTGTTCTTCCTTCTTTAACTAGTCCTTGATTTCTATATGATTTCCTCTTAGAACTGCCTTCGCTGTGTCCCGACGTTGGGATGTTGCACTGTTGTTTTCATTTGTCTCCATATATTGCTTGATCTCTGTTTTAATTGGGTCATTGATCTCTTAATTGTTTAGGAGCATGTTGTTAATCCTCCATATACTTGTGATCCTTTTTGTTTTCTTTGTACAATTTGCTTCTAATTTTATACCTTTGTGATCTGTGAAGTTGGTTGGTACAATTTTATTCTTTTTGAATTTGCCGTGGCTCTTTTTGTGGCCTAGTATGTGATCTATTATGGAAAATGTTCCATGGGCACTTGAGAAGAATGTGTATCCTGCTGCTTTTGGGTGTAGTGTTCTATAGATGTCTATTAGGTCCATCTGTTCTAATGTGCTGTTCAGTGCCTCTGTGTCCTTACTTATTTTCGTCTGGTTGATCTGTCCTTTGGAGTGAGTGGTGTGTTGAAGTCTCCTAAAATGAATGCATTGCATTCTATTTCCTCCTTTAATTCTGTTAGTATTTGTTTCACATATGTCAGTGCTCCTTTGTTGGGTGCATATATATTTATAGTGGTTATATCCTCTTGTTGGACTGACCCCTTTATCATTGTGTAGTGTCCTTCTTTATCTCTTGTTACTTTCTTTGTTTTGAAGTGTATTTTGTCTGATACAAGTACTGCAACACCTGCTTTTTTCTCCCTATTGTTTGCATGAAATATCTTTTTCCATCCCTTCACTTTTAGTCTGTGTATGTCTTTGGGTTTGAGGTGATTCTTTGTAGGCAGCATATAGATGGGTCTTGCTTTTTTATCCATACTGTAAATCTGTGTCTTTTGATTGGTACATTCAGTCCATTAGAATTTAGGGTGATTATTGATAGATATGTACTTATTGCCATTGCAGGCTTTGGATTTGTGGTTACCAACGGCTAAAGAGCAGCTTCTTTACTAACAGTCTAACTTAAATCACTTATTATGCTATTATAAACACAGTCTTATAATTATTTTTTCTCTCCCTTCTTTTTCTTCCTCCTCTACTTTTTATATGTTAGGTGTCATATTCTGTACTCTTTGTGTATCCCTTGACTGACTTTGTAGGTAACCGATTTAATTTTTCCTTTGGTTAGTGTTTAGTTGGTCTACTTCCTTTGCTGTGGTTTTGTTTTCTCTGGTGACAGCTATTTAGCCTTAGGCACACTTCCATCTAGAGCAGTCCCTTTAAAATACACTGTAGAGATGGTTTGTGGGAGATAAATTGCCTCCACTTTTGCTTATCTGGGAATTGTTTAATCCCTCCTTCAAATTTAAATGATAATCTTTTTGGGTAGGGTATACTTGGTTTGAGGCCCTTCTGTTTCACTGCACTGAATATATCATGCCATTCCCTTCTGGCCTGTATGGTTTCTGCTGAGAAGTCTGATGCTAGCCTGATGGGTGTTCCTTTGTAGGTGATCTTTTTTTCTCTCTTTGTCTTCTTTTAATGCTCTTGTCTGTGATTTTCCCATTTTAATTATTATATGTCTTGGTGTTGTCCTCCTTGGGTCCCTTGTGTTGAGAGATCTGTGCACTTCCATGGTCTGAGAGATTATTTCCTTCCCCAGATTGGGGAAATTTTCAGCAATTATTTCTTCAAAGACACTTTCTATCCCGTTTTCTCTCTCTTTTTCTTCTGGTACCCCTATAATGCGAATATTGGTCCATTTGGATTGGTCACACAGTTCTCTTAATATTCTTTCATTCCTAGAGTTCCTTTTTTCTCTCTCTGCCTCAGCTTCTCTGCATTCCTGTTCTCTGATTTCTATTCCATTAACAGCCTCTTCCACCTCATCTAATCTGCTTTTAAATCCCTTCATTGTTTGTTTCTTTTCTGTTACCTCCCTCCTGAATTCATCCCTTAGCTCTTGAATATTTTTCTGTAGCTCCATTGGCATGCTTATGACTTTTATGTTGAATTCTTTTTCAGGGAGATTGTTGATTTCACTGTCACCAAGTCCTCTCTCTAGTTTTTGATGGATTTTGGATTGAACAAGGTTCTTCTGCCTTTTCATAGTCCTGGAGTGATAGGAATGGTTGCTGGCAAGTGGCACGCGTGTCATCTGGGAGGACAAAGTCCCTTCCTGCTTGCCAGTTGCCGTGTCTGTCTCAGCTATCTGTGTCTCAGCTGTTAACTGGGTGCATGGAGCCACCTCTGGGTCTGAGCCAGTTAGCCGCAAGTAGGGAGAAGCCTCTGCATTGAGCTGTGTAGTTGCTGCAGGTGGGGCTGTGCTCTGGCTGGTCTGCAGCAATGGCAGGGACAGCTGGTTTGCGCACAGGTGCTGATGCAGAGAAAGGAACAGCAGGCTGCTTATCATGGTGAGGGGCCTCGGGACTGTGTTGCCAACCAGGGAGATAGGGTGCCTGAAGCTCCTGAAAGTTCCCAGCCTGCTGGGCTGAGTTTGCCAGGATGATTTTGTCCAAATGTTCCTCCTCCTAAACCTTGCCCCTTTGGCAGCTCTCTGATTGTTGAGAGGTCCCTTAAAGCACCTGCTTTTCTTTTGTCCCAGGGCAGCCAGTTGTGGGAACCTGTTCGCAGTCTTAGTCTCAGACTTTGCTTTTCAGCCCCTCTAATCTCCAGAGCACCATGCAATGTGGGTCTGTGCTCCAGGGGTAGATTTCTAGGGCTGGATATTTAGCAGTCCTGTGCTTCTACTCCCTCCCTGCTCTGATTTTTTCCTCCTGCCATTGAGGTGGGGTGACGGGAGTGCTCAGGTCCCACCAGGTCACGGCTTTTGACCTTACCCTTTTCTATGAAATGTTTACTTCTCGCAGATGTAGACTGGCTGCTGTACTGTTACTTCTGGTCACTCTTTTAGGAATAGTTGTATTTGCTCTATTTTCAAAATGTATGTGGTTTTGGGAGGCGATTTCTGCCACACTACTCATGCCACCATCTTTCCCGTCCCTCCATATGTATTCATTTTTAATCTAGGTTATCTAACTTGTTATTCATTGTATTATCCTATAATTTTTATTTCTGTAAGATTGGTAGTAATGTATTCAATTTCATATCTGATGTTAGTAATTTACATCTTTTTTCTTAGTCAGTCTAGGTAAAGGTTTGTCAATTTTGTTGATCTTTACAAAAAGCCAACTTACATTGACTTTCTTTTCTATATTTCATTTAACTCCTTGTTTTTCTATTATTTTATTTATTTCTACTACAATCTTTATTATTTCCTTCCTTCTGCCAGCTTAAGGTTTTGTTTGCTCTTCTTTTTCTAGTTACTTGGGTTAAGTTAGA
This sequence comes from Smutsia gigantea, assembly GCA_032199065.1. Lineage (NCBI taxonomy): Eukaryota > Metazoa > Chordata > Mammalia > Pholidota > Manidae > Smutsia > Smutsia gigantea. The sequence goes on from JAVSCE010013364.1 coordinate 97,851, forward strand.
TTGTTGACTTTTGAGAATTGAGATCTTTCTTTTTAAATGTAGGCCATTGTGCCTATAAATTTCCCTATCAGCCCTGCTTTCACTATAAAATCACTTACTTTTTGGTATGTTGTGTTTTCATTTTCATTCATCTCGAAGTATTTTCTAATTTCCTTTGTGATATATTTTTGACTCATTGGTTGTTTAAGAGTGTATTGCTTAATTTCCATGTAGTTTTTAATTTTCCAGTTTTCATTCTGTTATTGCTTACTAGTTTCATTCTATCATGGTTGGAGAAGAAACTTTGTGTTATTTAAATCTTTAAAAAATTTTTTGAGACTTGTTTTGTGGTCTAATTTATGGTCTATCCTACAGAATATACTAGGTACACTTGAGAAGAATCTATATTCTGTTGTTGGTTATAAAGCCACACATATACGGCAAATTAATTTACAAAGAGTCAAGATTATACAGTGGGGAAAGGAAAGCCTCCTCAATAAATGATGCTGGGAAAACTAGGCAACCACACGCAAAAGAATGAAACTGGACCCCTATCTTACACCATACACAAAAATCAACTCAAGTGAATTAAAAATTTGAACATAAGACCTGAAACCATAGAACTCCTAGAAGGAAACACAGGCAGTCGGCTCCTTGACATCAGTCTTGGCAATGATTTTTTTGGATTTGACACCAAAAGCAAAGGCAATGAAAGCAAAAACAAACAAGTGGACCACATCAAAATAACAAGCTTCTGCACAGCAAAGGAAACCATCAACAAAATGAAAATGCAGCTTACCAAATGGGAGAAAATATGTGCAGGTCATATATCTATCAGATATATATTCAAAATATATAAAGAACTCATACAACTCAATAGCAAAAAAGCTAATCAATTAAAAAAAGAAGAGAGGATCTGAATAGACATTTTCCCAATGAATACATACAGATGGGCCAACAGATACATGAAAAGTGCTCAACATCACTCATTATCAGGGAAATGCACATCAAAACACAATGAGATATCATCTCACATTTTGAAATGGCTATTATGAAAAAGACAAGAAATAAATTGCTGGTGAGGATGTGGTGAAAAGGGAAGCCTTGTGTACTGTTGGTAGGAATATAAATTGATGCAGCCACCATGGAAAATAATATGGAGGTTCCTTAAAAAATTAAAACTAGAACAACCATATGATTCACCAATTCCACTTCTGGTATTTATCCAAAGAAAAGAAAATCATTTACTTGAAAAGATATTTGCACTACTATGCTTGTCACAACATTATTTACAATAGCCAATATATGGAAGTAACCTAAGTGTCCATCAATAGATTGAATGTATAAAGAAGATGTGGCATGTACATACAATGATATATTACTCAGCCATAAAAAAAGACTGAAATCTTGCCATGTATTGACCACATGGGTGGACCTAGAGGGTATTATGCTAAGTGAAATAAGACAGAATCAAAAAATACCATATGATTTCATTTATTTGTGGAACCTAAAGAACAAAACAAATGAACAAACAAAACAGAAATAGATTCATAAACACAGAGAACAAACTGGTGGTTTCCATAAAGAAGTGGGTAGAAGGATAGAAAAAATAGGTGAATGAGATAGAGAGGTACAAACTTGTCATTGTAAAGTAAATTAGTCACGGGATGAAAGTACAACATAGGGAATATAGTCAATAATATTGTAATATCTTTGTATATTGACAGTTAATAACTACATTTCTCATGGTGAGCATTTAGTAACATATAATTGTTGAATCATTATGTTCTACACTTAAAACTAATATTATATTGAAATATCAACTATATATAAAAATTTTAATGTGATATATACATACATGAATGTATATATGTATAAAACATATATATATACACAATGGTATATTTGATCATAAAAAAGGAAGAAATCCTGCAACAACAAGGATGGACCTTGAGGACATTAGCTAAGTGAAATAAGTCAGAGAAAGACAATTATTGTATGGTCTCATTATATGTGAAACTTAAAAAAAAATGAGCTCATAGATACAGTTAGTGGCTGCCAAAGGCAGGGGGTGGGAGTGGAATAATGAGTGAAAGTAATTAAAAGTTATAAACTTCCAGTTAAAAGATAAATAAGTCCCGGGAACAGAAGGTACAACATAGTAACTACAGTTAATAATGCTCTATTATATACTTGAAATTACTAAGGAATTATATACTTGAAAGCTGTAAATCTTATAAGTTCTTAGCATAAGAAAACTTTAAGTTGTACAGCAGAAATTAGTATAATTATATGTTAAATATATCTCAATAAATAATCTTCAACTATTATTGTAGAACTATTTCCCTTCAATTATTAGTTTTTGCTTCATAAATTTTGGGGCCCTATTGTTACATACTATATATATATATATATGATTATAACTGCTATATCTTCTTTTTTTAATAGTTTATTTTGGTATCATTAATTTACAATTATATGTGCAATATTATGGTGATTAAACTACCCCCTTCATCAGGTCCCCCCCACCAACCCCATTACAGTCACTATCCATCAGCGTAGTGAGATGCTATAGAGTCACTACTTGTCTTCTCTGAGTTGTACAGCCCTCCCCGTGCCCCCCCACTATATCTGCTAATCGTAATGCCCCTTTGTCCCCCTTGTCCCTCCCTTCCCACCCATCCTCCCCAGTCCCTTTCCCTTTGGTAACTATTAGTCCATTCTTGGGTTCTGTGAGTCTGCTGCTGTTTTCTTCCTTCAGTTTTTTCTTTGTTTGTATACTCCACATATGAGTGAAATCATTTGGTACTTGTCTTTTTCGGCTTGGCTTATTTCACTGAGCATAATACTTTCTAGCTCCATCCAGGTTGTTGCAAATGGTAGGATTTCTTTTCTTCTTATGGCTGTATAATATTCCATTGTGTATATGTACCACCACTTCTTTATCCATTCATCTACTGATGGACACTTAGGTTGCTTCCATTTCTTGGCTATTGTAAAGAGTGCTGTGATAAACATAGGGGTGCATCTGTCTTTTTCAAACTGGGCTGCTGCATTCTTAGGGTAAATGTCTAGGAGTGGAATTCCTGGGTCAAATGGTATTTCTATTTTGAGTTTTCTGAGGAACCCCCATAGTGCTTTCCACAATGGTTGAACTAATTTGCATTGCCACCAGCAGTGTAGGAGGGTTTCCTTTTCTCCACATCCTCGCCAACATTTGTTGTTGTTTGTGTTTTGGATGTTGGCCATCCTCACTGGTGTAAGGTGATATCTCATTGTGGTTTTAATCTGGATTTCTCTGATGATTAGTGATGTGAGCATCTTTTCATGTGCCTGTTGGCCATCTGAGTTTCTTCTTTGGAGAAGTGTCTATTCATGTCCTCTGCCCATTTCTTAATTGGAATATTTACTTTATGTTTGTTGAGGTGCGTGAGTTCTTTATATATTTTGGATGTCAACCCCTTATCGGATACGTCATTTATGAATATATTCTCCCATACTGTAGGATGTCTTTTTGTTCTACTGATGGTGTCCTTTGCTGTACAGAAGCTTTTCAGCTTGATATAGTCCCACTTGTTCATTTTTGCTTTTGTTTCCCTTGCTCGGGAGATATGTTCATAAATAAGTCGCTCATCTTTATGTCCAAGAGATTTTTGCTTATGTTTTTTTCTAAGAGTTTTATGGTTTCATGACTTACATTCAGGTCTTTGATCCATTTTGAGTTGACTTTTGTGTATGGGGTTAGATAGTAGTCCAGTTTCATTCTCTTACATGTAGCTGTCCAGTTTTTCCAACACCAGCTGCTGAAGAGGCTGTCATCTCCCCATTGTATATCCAAGGCACTTTTATCAAATATTAATTGACTGTATATGTTGGGTTAATGTTTGGATTTTCTATTCTGTTCCACTGGTCTGTGGGTCTGTTTTTGTGCCAATACCAAATTGTCTTGATTACTGTGGCTTTGTAGTAGAGCTTGAAGTCAGGGAGAGTAATTCCCCCTGTTTTATTTCTCCTTCTCAGGATTGCTTTGGCTATTCGGGGTCTTTTGTGGTTCCATATGAATTTTAGAATTATTTGTTCCAGTTCATTGAAGAAAGCTGTTGGTATTTTGATAGGGATTGAACTGAATCTATAAACTGCTTTAGGTAGTATAGCCATTTTGACAGTATTTATTCTTCCTAGCCAAGAGCATGGGATGCATTTCCATTTGTTAGTGTCTTTTTTCTCTTAGGAGTGTCTCGTAGATTTCAGAGTATGGGTCTTTCACTTCCTTTGTTAGGTTTATTCCTAGGTATTTTATTCTTTTTGATGTAATTGTGAATGGTATTGTTTTTCTGATTTTTCTTTCTTTTAGCTCATCGTTAGTGTATAGGAAAGATTTCTGTGTGTTAATTTTGTATCCTGCAACTTTGCTGAATTCAGATATTAGTTCTAGTTGTTTTGGAGTGGAGTCTTCAGGGTTTTTTATGTACAATATCATGTCATCTGCAAATAGTGACAATTTGACTTCCTCTTTACCAATATGGATGCCTTGTATATCTTTGTTTTGTCTGATTTCCTTGGCTACGACCTCCAGTACTATGTTGAATAACAGTGGAGAGGGTGGGCATCCCTGTCTTGTTCCTGATCTTAGATGAAAAGCTTTCCACTTCTCGCTGTTAAGTATGATGTTAGCTGTGGGTTTGTCATATATAGCCTTTATGATGTTGAGGTACTTGCCGTCTATACCCATTTTGTTGAGAGTTTTAATCAGGAATGGATGCTGAATTTTGTCAAATGCTTTTTCAGCATCTATGGAGATGATCGTGTGTTTTTTTTTTGTTCTTTTTGTTGATGTGGTGGATGATGTTGATGGATTTTCGAATGTTGTACCATCCTTGCATCCCTGGGATGAAACCCACTTGATCATGGTGTATGATCCTCTTGATGTATTTTTGAATTCAGTTTGGTAATATTTTGTTGAGTGTTTTTGCATCTACGTTCATCAGGGATATTGGTCTGTAATTTTCTTTTTTTGGTGAGGTCTTTGCCAGGTTTTGGTATTAGAGTGATGCTGGCTTCATAGAATGAGTTTGGAAGTATTCCCTCCTCTTCTATTTTTTGGAAAACTTTAAGAAGAATGGGTGTTATTTCTTCTCTATATGTCTGGTAGAATTCAGAGGTGAATCCATCTGGTCTGGGGGTTTTGTCCTTGGGTAGTTTTTTGATTACCGCTTCAATTTCATTGCTGTTGATTGGTCTGTTTAGTTTTTCTGTTTCTTGCTTGGTCAGTCTTGGAAGGTTGTGTTTTTCTAAGAAGTAGTCCATTTCTTCTAGGCTTTCCAGTTGTTAGCATATAGATTCTCATAGTATTCTCTTATAATTCTTTGTATTTCTGTGGGGTCTGTCATTTTTCCTTTCTCATTTCTGATTGTGTTTATGTGTGTAGATTCTCTTTTTCTCTTAATAAGTCTGGCTAGGGGTTTATCTATTTTATTTTTTTCAAAGAACCAGGTCTTGGTTTCATCGATTTTTTCCTTTGTTTTATTCTTCTTAATTTTATTTATTTCTTCTCTGATCTTTATTATGTCCCTCCTTCTGGTGACTTTGGGTCTCATTTGTTCTTCTTTTTCCAATTTCAGTAATTGTGTCTTTAGACTATTCATTTGGGATTGTTCTTCCTTCTTTAAATAGGCCTGGAGTGCAATATACTTTCTTCTTAGAACTGCCTTTGCTGCGTCCCACAGAAGTTGTGGCTTTGTGTTGTTGTTGTCATTAGTCTCTATATATTCTTTGATTTCTGTTTTGATTTGGTCATTGACCCATTGATTAATTAGGAGAATGTTGTTAAGTCTCCAGGTATTTGTGAGCCTTTTTGTTTTCTTCCTAGAATTTATTTCTAGTTTTATACCTTTGTGATCTGAGAAGTTGGTTGGTAGAATTTCAGTGTTTTTGACTTTACTGAGGTTCTTTTTGTGGCCTAGTATGTGGTCTCTTCTGGAAAATGCACCATGTCCTCCTTCGGTTTCACTGGTTTCATAGGGATTTTGCCCTGAGAGGGAAACCGCCCTTACCCCCAGAGCTACAATGCCACAGTGCTCTCTTGCCAAAATATAGCAACTTCTTTCTTCATTAAGCAACCCCTCCAGCTGTAAGTTTATTATTAAATTCCAAAATTTGAAAAAAATTATTCTGACCATTTTTGTCAGTTCAACTACTGTTTCAGTGAAGATTCTTGGATAGATTCTTGGAAGTCCCTATTCTGCCACTCTTGGTGACATCCTACTTCAACAGTGTTCTGTAGTTTTTGGAATATAAAGTTTGTACCTCTGTTAAATTTACTCCTAAGGTTTTTTATTCTTTTTTTGTGTTATTGTAAATGGGATTGTTTTCTCAATTTCATTTTCTGTTTGCTCATTGCTACCATATATAAATTCACTGCCTTTTATAATATTGGTCTTGTATTCTGCAAACTTGCTAAATTTATTAGTTATTTATAATAGCTCCTTTTTGGATTCCCTAGGATTTTCTACACACAAAATTCCATAATCTACAGTTTTATTTCTTCCTTTTTACAATCTGGATATCCTTTCTTTTTCATGCCCCATTATCCTGAATTAAACCTCCAATAAAATGTTGAATGGAAGTGACTAAAATGGACATTCTTGTCTTGTTCCTGATCTTAAGTGAATATTCTGATCTTCAGTCTTTCATTATTAAGTGTGATGTTATTTGTGGGTTTTTGCAGATGCCCTTTATCAAGCTGAGAAAATTTCCTTATATTCCTAGTTTCCTTACATTCATATTCAACATGAAAAAGTGCCAAGGTTTGTCAAATGTATTTTCTATGTCTATCGAGATGAATATGTGGTCCCTTATTCTATTAATATGGTATATTATATTAACTGGTTTTCAGATGTTAAACCAACTTACATTCCTGGAATAAATCCAGCTTGGTTATGGTATATAATCCTTTGAGTATGCTGCTGGATTCAGTTTGCTAGTATTATGCTGAGGATTTTTACATCTGTATTCACAACTGTTATTTGGCCTGTAGTTTTTCCTTCTTGTGTTGTCTTTGTCTAGTTTTTGTATCAGGGCAATACTGGCTTCATAGAATGAGGCCTTCCTCTTGTATTTTTTGGAAGTTTGACTTTAAAGTGTGTTTCCTATGGATAGCATATAGTTAGATCTCAATTTTTATCTGCTTTTTGATTATTTAATCTATTCATATTTAATGTTATTATTGATATAGTTGGATTTTTGTCTACCATTTTATTTTTTGTTTTCTATGTGTCTCATGTTTTTTTGTTGGTTTTCTAGTCCTTCTATGTTGCTTTTTTTTTTGCATGAAGTGAGTATTTTCTAGTGTAACTTTTTAGCTCCTTTAACAATTTTTCACTTTTTGTTGTGGTCACTCTAGGGCTAACCATATACATCTTACTTTAATGGAATCAACTTCAGATTCATACTAATGTAATTCTGTAAGATATAGAAATATTGATTCTATATAGTGCTATCCCCTTTTTTTGGTACTAACATTATTAAACAAACTACAGCTATATGTTACAAAACCAACAATATATTGGTATGATTATTGTTATATAAATTTTTCTATTAAATAAGCTGAGAAGAGAAAAGAGAACAAGTATGTATTTATGAGGTTTGTTATATTTACCTTCTTATTTACCATTTCTGGTTCTCTTCCTTTGTTCTAGTGGTTTCAAGTTACTATCTGGGATCACTTCCTTAACTCCAAACAATTTTGTTTCCCCCTATCTCCTAGTGCTTTGGGCAAATATATTACATTTCTGTATTTGATAGATCCCCCCCAAAAACTATTTAAATATTGTTTTATACAGTTGTTTTTTTTTATTAAGGTATCATTGATATACACTCTTATGAGGGTTTCACAAGAATATACATTTGGTTTTTAAGTCAGTCAAAGAAAGGAGAAGAAGATTCACTTACACCATCTTTTATAATTAGATGTTAACCTTTGGTGTTAGTTTGTTTGGATTCCAACTACCATTAGGGATCACTTACTTCTAACCTGAAGAACTTTCTTTAGTATTTCTCATAATGCAAGTATGTAGCAAGCTCAGTTTTGGATTACCCAAGAATGTCTATTTTACCTTCACTTTTAAAAAGGTTTTTTTTCCAGCACTGTAAATATACATTGTAACCTCCACTGTTTCTGATGAAAAGTCAGCTGTTAATTTTATTGGGGTTTCCTTTATTTTATAATAAAGCAGACTTTATTTTATTTTCTGGGCTTTCAAGATTTTCTCTTTGGCTTTGGAACTCAGTATTTTACTATATGTGTATGGCTGTGGATCTCTGCATTTATCCTATTTAGAATTTATTGAGCTCCTTAGATGGGTAATGTTTTTCATCAAATTTGGGAGGTTTTCAGCTATTATTTCTTCAAATACTGTTTTCTATTTCTTTTTCTCTCTTCTCTCCTTCTGACACTCCTATTATATGTACTTTGGTGCACTTACTGGTTATTGTTCATTTTTCTTCATTCTTTTTGCTCTGTGTTCTTCAGATTGTATAATCACTATTTTCAAGTTTTCTGATTCATTCTTGTGTCAGTTCAATTTTACTGGTGAGCCCCCATTTTGGTCATTTTATTTTTCAAATCCAGTATTTCTACTTGGTTCTTTTTATAATTTCCATGCCCTATTGATAGTCCCTCTTTGAGAAGATATCATCATTTCCTCTACTGCTTTAAGAATTGTTTCCTTTAGTTGTTTGCATGTATTTTTAATGGCTCTGAAGTCTTTGTCAAATCTGACATCTTGGGCCCTCCCACAGGTAGTTTCTGTTGCCTTTTTTTCCCCCCATGTATAGGTTATGCTTTCCTGTTTTATGCATCTCTAATTTTTTTGAAAACTGAACATCTTAGATGACATATTATAGGAACCGTAGATACTGATTCCTTTCCACTTCTCCAGGCCTAGCTTTTATTGCTGTTAGCTTGTTTCTTTAGTGACCTGACTAGACTATATTAGTGGTCTATTTCCTCTGCAGTGTGAAACATTGAGTTACAGGGCACAGACTTGGACATGAATATAATCACCCTGGGATGGATTTAGCAGGTCTCTCTTTCCCTTATTTTTCGGTTAAGCTGACTGCCTCATTTGCTATCACCCCTAGCTGTTAGACTCCACTAACTGCTAATTGCTCTACTGTCTTCTACAATGCGCTGGGACAGAGATTGCTCCTTACTCTGATCCAGTTAAATTCAAACCTGGGTAATTTTTGAGGAGTTTTTGAGGTTTATTTTGACTGCAGGAGTGCCCTTCTAAGCTGTCTGTCTCCCTAGTTCTTTCTGGTATACTAGCTGGCCCGTGGTTAGCTTGTTGCTCTTAATTAACAAGAGCCTCCTCTTATTTGTTTACCACCAAAACTTCAGTTTTCCAGACAGTCCTTAGGCTTGAAACTCCCCCACACTGTTTCAAATAAAGTCAGGTTCCTTTGGGGAGAGCTTCTGAACTCTTTGTTCTTATGGACTGACTCTTCCCCTAAGCAAAATCTCTAGTCTTCTTGGCTTGCCTCTCCCAACATAAAACATCTCTCCTATACATAACCTAGGACAAGGATGCCCAGGGTTACAAAAATCTTTGTCTGTCACCTTTAGACCTGAGCTACTGTCCTATGAGTAGTGTCTGGGTGAACAAAAGGAGTCCTCAACCTTTTGATCACACCCACCATCAATTTAGCCTCTTTTACTCAGAGCTGGAGCAGATAAAAAATGCTGCACTCCCTGTAAGATATTGTATCCCTTGGTTAGGAGCTGAAGGGAGAGAAAACTGTTTCTTAGCTACATCCACAATGAGTAGTGCTTTCATCAAGCTGAACTCAGGATAGAAGTAGGGGATGGTATGTGTCATAGCTCAAGTGCCAGACCTGCTGTTTTTATCAAGTTTTAGGATATTTTCTTGTGTAAATATTTCTTTACTTGCTGTATTCCTACTGGATACTGCCCAGATCATTTAAATGGTTGATTTAAAAATAATAGTTCTCACTAGTTACGCTTGTTTCCTGGAAAGCAGGTACATGGAGCTCCTCATGCTGCCACCCCAGAAATGGAACTGCCCCTCAATTATCTTTTGAATTATATTGTTTCTAATAATATTCTTGAGCTTTGTTCTGATGCAGTTAGGTTAATTTAAGAAAGTTTAATCATTTCAGATCTTGATTTTAAGATTTTTTAGATGGGATCATAACAACATTTAGTATAGAGTTAGCTGAGGCAAGACCCTCCAAGTATTCAATATCCCATCAAGGTTTTCCTGTCTGGTTGGTGAGAGCAGGCACTATTCCCAGTGGCCTGTGAGTACCAGGAACTGTACTTTTTAATCTTCAAGAAGTTCTTCTATCAGCCTTGGGTAGTTTTCTTCATAAGCATACACTGGTCGGTATTCGACTCAATACTCAAGAGAGAACCTGTGCAGAGATCCAGAGTCTCACTCTGTGTAGATTTCTCCTCTCCAGTACTCTGTCCTGAATTATAGATGACTTTGGTCTCACTGGACTCTCAGTTCCATCTCCTCAACTCAGAGGGTGTGCCAGGATATGCCTGGGTTTCTCCTCCCTGTGCCATGGTTTCTTCACTAGTAAGCTGGGTAGATTGCAAGGCTCATCTCATTTGCTTCCTGTCTCTCAGGGATCTCTATCCTTCATTGCCTGATGAACAGTGTCTTGAAAACCATATATTCATATATTTTGTCTATGTTTCAGGTGAGGGTCGATTCAATCCCTATTATTGCATCTTGGTTGGTACAAAGTCCTATTTAATCATTAATTTTTAGTCTCTTCCTGATTTTCAGTTACTTCAAATTCTTGGGCTGTTAGCCCTATTTGTAGGGTCTACTGACTCTTGTTTTTAATGAATCCCTTTCTCATAGTCTATAATTTTTCAAAGCTCATCTTTAATGACATCTTTCTTGGGAAATCCTCAGTGGCCTGGATGATAGAAGTGTTCCTCTAGAACAGTTACCCCAGGTAAGTCAGCTAAGAACTAATTTGTACATTGATTTCTCAGTTTATCAAATGGATTAGGGAGAATTTAGATTCTGAACCAGTGTGTAATACAACTTGGGGTTTTGATTTTCAAAAGAAGCCTTTCATATATGGGCCCGGGGAAAAACAGATTTCTCTTTGTGCTTTTTCTGGGTCAATGATAAAAAAATTTTTATTCCTTTTATCAAGGTTGAGAAGTCTTTCTGGGTTCTGGCTTCATGCAGAGGGTTTAATTCCAGCTTCCCACCTTGAGCAGGGTCAAGACCTCATGTAGGGATTAAAGCCCAAGTTTATAAAGGCTAAAACTATGTCTGAATCTGAAAATCATCTCTAGGATGCACACTCCATCTGAAAATGATACCAATCCTTTTGGCCCAGGGGGATTTATTTCCCTTTCTGGTAAATTCAGCTAGATAGTAATATTTCGTTTTTATGTAAATATTTAGCATTTAACTTGAATAGCAGAAGATATTCCATGTTAGCTAAGTCTATCATGTTTGGGGACTAGAAATTTCCTCCTTCCATAAAGGTTAGGCAAAAGAATGTATATGTATGTAGATGTGCATTATTATAGAAATGGGTCCCCAACTTAAATCAAATCTTAAATAGGTATATAACCCAAACAAAAGGTGGAGGATGAGTGATTTTAACTTTTGATCTATTTATCTAAAGTTCTACAAGATGCTATATTCACACCTCCTCTACTATATATGTATGTATATATCTGATTATATTTTCTGTGTATTTCAAGCCAATAAATATATTATTTTAAGATCATAAATTTATCTTTCATATTCTTTCTGTATCCCTAATTACAATAGACTTTTTAAACACATTTATTTATTCAATGGCCAACAGAATGACGATCCTAGATATTTTTTTACATGTGAAAGTATAAATGTGCAAGAATAAAAAGGAAGATCTGCACTTCTGGGTGTTCATCTGTATTATCAAATGACTCTGATTAAACTGCCTACCCTCCTTGATTTTTACTTCTAGGTACACAGGACAAAATGGACTGTTTATGATATATATAAATATGTATCAAATAGGTATATTTGATATAATTTTATATTTGATACCAAATGTCATCATATCATTACAGTTATGGCATTGTACAGTTATATCATTACAGAAATGGTTGAATAACTACCATAAATGGATTAGATGGGGAAGAAATATTCTTTATAGAAGATTCTTTTATCAGTTGGGAGATGAGGCAACAGAAAAATCAGAGGGAATCAATTAATTTGTCATTTAGCCAGACTGGATTTTACTGAAATATACTATCTAAACAAGCATAAATAAGACTATCTAATTCCTTAGAGAAATTATCATCACACACATACAGGTAGAAGTTAGGAAAGCAATTAGATGATTTTAATTTATAAGGTTGGTCTTCGGTTTTGAAAACTATATGCAGTTTAATGCTTATAGTTGACATACTGTTTGACATTCTTAAATGAAATAAAATTCACTATAATACTACTAATTTACTTTATTTGGTTCCTCCAATAGCAGTAGTATTAATTAGTAATAATGGTATTAAAAATAAAGGTATAGTTTCTATCTTCTAAGTGTTTACTTGCCAGAACTTCCTTTGAAATGTTCTTAAAATTATCAGATGATTTGTATGTTAACAACCAAATACTGTTAGCCTTGTCATGAGTAAAGAAGAGAGTTCCTAAGATTTTATCTATGTATTATTTAAGAAAATACCATCTGCCCAAAAATCCACTTGACTACATGAGTTTTCCATTCAAAAATATATGTTTTCCATATGATTCTCTGCTAGGAACTAACAGCTACCAATTAAAAGGAACCATTATATTGAGAAGCTTTACTGATACAATGGAAAAATCAAACATGGAATTCAAAATCAGACAGACAAACCTAAGTTTGAATATTGGCTCTGCCCTTTACTAGCAATGTGACCTCAACAAAGCCACTTAACATCTGATCAATTTCTTTATCTGAAAAGTGGGATAATATTATACTCAAGATATAAGATTATTGTGAGAATTATATGTAAAAATGCCTAGCTCTCAAAATGCTGAAAAGAAAAAACATTAACAACCAGACTGTGACTGTGGGACACAGCTTCTAGATGCCATATTTTTCTCCTCTCCTGTGAGCAAAACTGTCCAAGTCTTTCCTGTATTACAAAGTGAATTATGTAACACAGATAAAATTTTTACAGTTTTAGTTTTTGGATCTCAAGGTTCTAACTAAGGCTGATCTTCTCAAATCCTAAATTCCAGCTATGTCTTTAGCACTCTTAGAATTTCTAGCACACTAGAAAACACTGTAAAATTCTTTATAAGATCTCAGATCCTGGTAGATAGTAATGAGAAGGATATGAAAGGAGCCTAAGGAGTCTCTTGAAATTTGATTCCTTGAACTAAAAGACTTGTGAAAGCTGTTCAAAATAAAAAAGAGCCTTCCTGGAAAAACAGAACAAACTCCTGAGAGCAGAATCTCCTTTTCTCCTGATCTGAGCTCCTAGTTCCACTTTTTTCTAGTCCTGATCTATGGACATGAATGTAAGCGATCCCATTATGAATTGGAGCAACATAATATATACCTCTAAAGTTCCTTGGGGCCTTGGTATTCCTACATAGGGTGGTTTTTCTTTCTAAACAAGTAACAACAGAAGATTGGAGACTGACCTGTACAACTTCAATCTTGACATAAACTATCTCTGTCTACACACTTAACAGCAATTGAAAAGTAGAAGTTTATACCACTCTATTAGAATACTTACAAGGAATTTAAATTCTCTCATTCCTAAATGGAAAGTTACAAATTTGTTTTCCCCAGATAATTCCCTATGAAAACCAATTCCTTTACGGTAATTTACACAGGCAATTTTTGTATGTGTTAAAAAGAGCACTGAGAGGTAGTGTAACTTTGGGCAATTCATTTAACCTCTAGGCCAAGTGCTCTTGCCTAGACCCTTGCTACTCAAAGTGTGGTCCACAAACCAGCAGAACTGGCATCACCTGGGGGTGGTTAGAAATGCAGAATATCAGGCCTACTACTCCCTAGTACAGGGTACCACTATACCCCATACCTTTTAACAAGATCACACATGATTCATACACATATAAAAATTTGAGAGGCACAACTCTGTACAATAAGGGGGGTTGACTAAACGATCTTAAAGGCTCTTATAAAGGATTTTCTTGTGAAAAATCAGATCTGACAACACTGGAGCCTGTACTCTCATGTGGCAACAGTCAGTCAAGAGTTGAGAAGCAGCTGCTCCATTAGATGGGGCATGCACTCCCTTTGGCTCCCCCAGTTCTCATTCTGCTTGGCCCTTCTTCAGCCTCTAATCTAAATTAGATTCCAAACAGAATCAAGGAAGTTCCTTTTTCAGTAAAAAGGAGATGCTTCCAGAGGTAAAAATACATTAGTAGTATGTAGTTTTAAGTGAAAGGAAAAAAAGTGTTCATTTACCTTGATGGGAAGTAGTGAGGTCCAGGTAGAAAGTAAGGGTGATGAAAATAGAATTGCGGTGGTGTCCCAAATAACGTGGCTGGATGGCCAAGGGGAGGAGGCTGGTAGACATGTGAGTGTGGGAGAGGAGGAGCCAGGGGGATTGGAGCACTTCTGGGACAAGCAGAAATGCTGGGATGCTCCTGGGAAAGCTGGATGGTTGAGGCTGCAAATCTGGCATGGGTAGTACTTGCACTAGTTGGAATCCTGTTGGTGCTCTCCTGAGAGACAGGAGGGTGTCTCTTCACCGGGCTACTGGCTCCGGAAGGCAGCTGATGAGTGTCCATTTGGGAGAGCCCAGCAAAGCTCTGGGGTGGGAGTGCTGGGCAGAGGGGCACACTTGGAGCCTGGATGGCCGCCTGGGCAGTACTGGAGACACTGGGCTGGAAAAGTGTGATAGGGCTTGGGTGCTGGACTGCAGGTGTGGGCAGCTGGACTGCAGGTGGGGCTTCACCTTTAAAAATAAAAACAGCATAAGTCCAGCATCAATTGAGTCACTTCATATTTTCTTTTCTTTGTCCAGTAGAATTTAATAAACTGTACAACCAGAAGTCTTCACTAACCACCTTACCTTGTAGCATCACCACTCTATCTCCTTTACAGCATTTTGAACAAGTTGAAGTCATCTTGAGTATTTATTTTACATTTTTTTGTCTCTTCTAAGTGCCATAAGAAGAGAGACCTTTTCTGTTTTCTTCAGTGCTATATCCCCAGGGCTCAAAATTCTGATGACACAGAATAGATCCTTAGCAAATATTTTTTAGATTAATAAATAAATGAATAAAAATATTGAGCGAGTGAAAGAAGAATACATACAAATGCTGGTATGCACATATACATGTTTCTAAAAAGCAACATGAAAGTACTGACAGTGGATATATATTTTTTTGGTATCATTAATCTACAGTTACATGTGCAACATTATGGTTACTTAACTCCCCACTTCATCAGGTCCCCCCCACTTACCCCATTACAGTCACACTGACAGTGGTTACTTTTAAGGAGCAGTCATCTGGGAGGAGGGCAGGACAGTGGGGCAGTAAGAAAAGCTAGACTTTCATCATTTTATATCTATCGGTACTGTTTGAATTTTCTATTCTCTAAATATATTAGTTTTTTTAATGTTAATTGAGGATTCAGCACAGTGATATGGATTTTTCTTTTATTTTGTATACATCTCTATATTTAAACTATGAGTGACATTTAATTTTTTTAATGAAAAAAACAAAACAAAAGAAACAATCAGCAAAATTATTTTGCTTTAATGCATTCAATGTGAATACAGAAGGAAATTCCCAAGTGAGACTAGGATTTGCCACAGGTCAACAATTTGTGACAAATATGAAAGGAGTATTACTGCAGCAGGGCATGACAGATATGGCAGAATTTTTAAAGGTAGGTGAAACAATCATGTATCTGATCTTGCTGTCCTTGACAAAGAGGGGATTGATAATTGTGTTGCTGAGTTATCCAAATGACACACTAACCCTAAATTAAAACCTTTCCAAAGAAATACAGAGAGAGGCCATAGTAATAGAGTCATGGTCTACTTTATTCCAACACAGTTAGGTCTCTGCTAATATAGAAGAGGAAATCCAAGAACAGACTCTATGGTTAGAAATGTCTTTCTCAGAGACAGAAAAAAAAATGTGGATCTGCTCTCAGCCTTGCCCAGGTAGAGCTTCTCTTCTTTCCTTCTCTCCAAATAAGGCAGATATACCCCTCTTAAAGCTGGAGGTAGGGAATTAGGGAAATGTCCATGTATTTCAAGATAGCCTCTGACCAGTAAAATAAAATCTGTAAGGCACAGGCCTTCCCTGATTAATCAAGCATAAAATTATTTCTCTCCTCCATGTTCTTGCAGAACCTGTAAATCTATCACTTATCATGAAACAGTGTAAATTTATTGATATGTGCTTGTCAGGCACCTCTAACATGGTCATAAAACCGGGAGCTTGAGAGTAGGAACAGTTTTACTCATGTTTGCATCCCTAGTATCTGACATGGAACCTGGTTAATAATAGTTAATAAAGAGATAACTAGATGAAAGAAAAAGCAAACTAATAAACCTATAGTTGATAGCACTTCCTCCAATGATCTGATATAAGGAGAACTTTCTTTTCTAACAATTATGAAGCCAGTCTAACTTGTGAAATCTCTCAAAGATTTTGAAATGTCATTGCACCCGAGACATCTGCTCCTAAAATCTATCTCTGACACAGATTTCTTTTTCCTATATTCAGTACTAGAAGCTCTTAGTGTTCAGTAAAGAAGTATGGTCTTTCTAAGCAAAGGAAAGAAATTATTGGAGCTGTACAGGTCATTGATACTACTGCAATTACTGAAGAAGGAAGGGACTCATCTTTTAGTTTATATGAAATGATCTTTCCTACAAAGATATTCCTATAAGAGGAGGGGAACCAGTGAGGCATGGGATGATAAATCATGTATTCATTTAATTCAACAAATATTCACTAAGCAACTAACATGTATCAGGCACTGTTTTGGTCTGAGGTAGAAAAAAATTAGAGAGTTACATAAAAGTATAATGAAGGTGTCCTAACTGTAAAAATTCCAGTTTCTAAGCAAGAGGTTAAAGTCTGCCAAATCCAGTCATCTTTGATAAACTCATTGAATAAAGAAAACTTGTGGAAAGGCCAGAGCTCTAATGTATCAAACTGTAGATAAGGTATAGAAAAGATTAGCAGTCATATGTCTTCTTCTCTTCTTTTAACACACAGCTAGATTGCACTTCTCAGCCTCCCTTGCAGTTAGGAGTTGTCATGTGGCTAAAGGCTACCCAGTGGAATCACTGAGTAGAAGAGATGTGCACCACTTCTGAGACTGACCCATGAAAAACTTTCATACATGAGCCTCCATACTCTTTCCCCCTCATACAGGCACATAGTATGGTGGCCTTGGATGTCACATATTAAAGATAGTAGAGATGCAGGGTAAAAGCCTGTACCCATGGAACATCTGTGAAAGAGAGCCATCTACCAACCAGAAATACCTATTTTGAACTTTACATGGGTAAAAAAACATGTAATTCTGTTTAAACCATTATGTTTAGGGGCTTGTTAAAAGAGCATTATCTAATCACTGCATTAGATAAAGAACAGAATTTTAGATCCATAATATAGTATGACAAGCACAAAAGAACACATAAAGCTAATAGTTTTCAACAGTTCTTGCAAATGTCCCTCTACTCACTCCCAAAAGGAAGCACCCATTGCCTGTGCTGAATAGAGTGACTGTTGTGTGACCAGGATGAGTGGTAAAGAAGTGGAAAACAGTAGAAACCAAGGACAGACCAAATTTCTCTTCAAGAAAAAGCTGTATGGAGATAGTAAGGAGGAGAGGAGGACCAGTATGTGGCTGAGAAGAGAAACAGAGGCAGAGAGAGAAAAGGAGAGAGAAACAAAGAGGCAGAGACAGAGGCAGAGAAGGGGAATGGAGAATTGGGAGGAATAGTTACACAACTTCTGAGAAAAGAAGGACTTTGGAGAGAGACAAGGGTAACGAGGAGTCTCAAGAAGACTTACTAATGTTGAACCATGTGGTTCTTCTTTCCCAATAGTTACAACACTTTGCAAGCAGTTTTTAGCCAGGTTTGTGTTTCTCATGGACATGACACTTTGCAGGAGTGGACCTTCAGGCAGAAGTAAGACCAGTTTTTTTGGATTATAACAGTATCAGAATGGTAGAGGGCTTTTGTTGTGTTTTGTTTCAGTTAAATAAGAACTAGGTAAACCAAAATGGCACCATATGTCTATTACCAAAAATCAAAATAGTTGCAAACACTTTTTAAGCTAAAAATTTAAAGAAAATGTGTGAATTCAGAAGAGTGAAAGACGTCAACTGAGCCAAGATGTAATGAGGAAAACCTATTTCAGAATTAAGAAATAAAATACAGAAAACAAAATAATCTCACCAGAAACTTAATATACATAAAGTGACATTTGAAAGCCAGATGAAAATAAATACAACATCTACCAAATTTCCAGAAGCCTTTAGAGTAAACAAATTTGTATACTAAGTATAAAATGAAAGCACTGGCATAACTGACATCAAAGACATTTGATAAAATAAAGATATCTAAAAAGAATTCTGGGCTACCACGCTGTAAGCACTTTCAGAAATTAGAAATAGAAGAAAAGCTTGGGATGTGGCATCAAATGTAAAAGATAGAATAAATATAGTGCATTGGTCATAAAAATAACACCAGACAAGAATGATACTAGAGATTCTATCAAACAAGTAGTAAAATGAGTTGTATTTGTATCTATCCTTTCTACAACTACATTATGAACTTTTCAATAGCAGACAGAGACTGTAAAGATTCCCAAGCATGGAGTCTGACCCAGAGTCAGCATTTAAACATTAGGCAGTGGAGGGACAGGTAGGCAGGCATGTAAATGTGGCACTAGAATATACTATAGACTAAGAAAAACACCTGAGATGGAAACATCCACCAAAGGGAGACTACCAGATTAAGTTGCCATATACCAAACAGGTTGATTTATTGGAATAAAAATGGGACAATATGGTACAGGGCAAAAAATTGCTTATTAGAACAAGCAGGTTTAGTAGAATATACAGTAAAATGAAATAAGCCTGACTGAGAACCAAATAATGGATAAAGATTACTAGAAAGCCCAAGAATCCTCTGTGTGAAATATTAGGCAGTAGTGATCACAACATAATTAAATTTAAAATCCTAGCAAAAAAAACAAACAACAACAACAAAAAAATCCACCCTGGAGTTATTAGACTTTTGGAAATACAGATGTTGGCTAGGAAAAAAAAGTTTGATATGGATAATTAAAATAAAAAGTTCACAGAAAAATGAAAATTGTTTTATATAATGCTAAAACCCAAAGGAAAAAATATGCCTCAAAAATCAGAAAGTTGTATGGGTAACTGACCAAATCAAAGAGACCAATTAAAAGGAAAAGTCACATTGTTAAAATGAAAAGCTTGTCCCAGTGTGTAAAACAGAGAAGCCCATGTGTGTAAATAAAATAAAAATGAGGCAGTCCAAAGCAAAACTGAGGGAGTTACATTTAAGGAGCCCCAACATCAATACTATGTGACACTTTGAATACTTTTACAGAAAGAAGAGACTCAGTGGACCCAGTGGATTAGTCATTACAGTACAAAAGGCTACCGAAAAGAACAGAGAATAACTAAACCCCTTCTTACTAAAGAAGACCTTAAGATTTCTGAACAAACCTCTTACTTTCATAGCAGATAAGTTAAGAATAATAGATCAGAAGGAGATTTTCAAGATGGCGGCATGAGTAGGGTGGCAGAAATCTACCAAAACCATACATATTTTGAAGATACAACAAACACAACTATTCCTAAAAGACCAGAAGATACAGTACAACAGCCAGGCTACGTCTACATTTGCAAAAACTCAGCATCTCATGAAATGGGTAAGATACAAAGCCATGACCTGGCGGGACCCGAGCACTCCCCCCAACCCCAGCTCACCAGTGGGGGGAAAAAGAATAAGAGCGGGGAGGGAGTGGTAGCACAGGACTGCTAAATAACCAGACCTAGTAATCTTCACTGGGAGCACAGATGCATATTGTATGGTGTATTGGATATTAGAGAAATGGAAAAGTAAAACCCGAGACTGAGACTGCGAACAGGTCCCCACAGCCGGCTGCCCTGGGACAAAAGAAAAGCAGGCACTTTAAAAGTCTTAAAGGGACAAGGGTTTAAGACAAAATTGTCCTGGCACACTCAGCCCAGAAGGCTGGGAAATTTAAGGAACATCAGGCGCCCTAACCCCCTGGGTGGCAACGCAGGTCCGAAGCCCCTCATGGTGATAAGGAGCCTGCCGTTCAATCCCCCCATGCTCACACAGCAAGCAAACCAGCTGATGTGCCATTGCTTTGGAGCAGCCAGGGAGCAGCCCTGCCCACAGTAACCACACAGAGCCTTCTCCCAGCATGCAGCTAACCAGGCCAGACCCAGAGGCTGCCTCCTGCACACAGCTGCCTGGCACAGACAGCGGAGAGACGGCGCAGAGCCCAGAAGGCACAAAGAGGCTTTATTCTCATGGCGAACAGGTGCTACTTGCCTGCAACTCCCATGAGTGCCTTAGGCCATCCTGAGGGCCTCCCTGCCCACAGCAGCTCAGAGGATCAACCCAGAGGCTGCTCCCTGCACCCGGTAGACCAGCACAGGCAGAGAAAGCCAGCACAGAGTCCAGAAGGCACATATGGGCTCTGTTCACACGGCAAACACATGCTGATCGCCTGAAACCACCGCCAGTGTCTAGGCCATCCCTAGGGCCGCCCTGCCCACAGCAGCTCAGGGGATGAACCCAGAGGCTGCTGCCTGCACCTGGTTGACCAGCACAGGCAGAGGAAGCGGTCACAGGGTCCGGAAGGCATGTAGGAAAGCTGTTCTCTCAGGAGAACACACGCCACTCGCCTGCAAACCCCACTAGTGCCCTAGGCCATCCCAAGGGCTGTTCCACCTACGGCAGCTCAGGGGATTAACCCAGAGGCTGCTCCCTGTGTGTGGTTGACCAGGACAGGCAGGGGAGAAGGGCAGACAACCAGCAAGCAGGAAGGGACTTTGTTCTCCCAGCTGACACATGCACCACTCACTGGTGATCACTTCTATCACCATGAAAAGGCAGAAGAACCTCATTCAGTCCAAAATCACTCAAACACCATACGGAGGGCCTGGTGAGACGGAAATAACCAATCTTCCTGAAAAAGAATTGAAAATAAAAGTCATAAGCATGCTGATGGACCTGCAGAGAAATATGTAAGAGCTAAGGATGAATTCTGGAGGGAGATAAAAGAAATGAAACAAACAATGGAAGGATTTAAGAAAAGACTGGATGAAGTGGAAGAGACTGTTAATGGAATAGAAATCAGGAATACAGAGAAGCTGAGGCAGAGAGAGATAAAAGATCCCTAGGAAGGAAAGAATATTAAGAGAACTGTGTGACCAATCCAAAAGGAACAATATTCACATTATAGGATTACCAGAAGAAGAAGAAGAGAGAAAAAGGGATAGAAAGTGTCTTTGAAGAAATAATTACTGAAAACTTCCCCAATCTGGGGAAGGAAATAGTCTCTCGGACCATGAAAGCCCACAGATCTCCCAACACAAGGGACCCAAGGAGGACAACAACAAGACATACAATAATTAAAATGACAAAGGTCAAAGAAAAGGACAGGGTATTAAAAGCAGCCAGAGAGAGAAAAAAGATCACCTACAAAGGAGAACGCATCAGGCTATCATCAGATCTCACAACAGAAAACTTACAGGCCAGAAGAGAATGGCATGATATATTTAATACAATGAAACAGAAGGGTCTTGAACCAAGAACACTGTATCCAGCATGATTATCATTTAAATTTGAAGGAGGGATTAAACAATTCCCAGATAAGCAAAAGTTGAGGGAATTTACCTCCCACAAACCACCTCTACAGGGTATTTTAAAGGGACTGCTCTAGATGGAAGCACTCCTAAGGCTAAATAGATGTCAAAAGAGAAACTAAAATCACAGCAAAAAAGTAGAACAACCAAATCCTAACTAAAGGAAAAATAAAATAAGCTATCCACAAAATCAGTCAAGGAAAACACACAAGAGTACAGAATAAAACACCTAACATAAAAAGAGTGGAGGAGAAAGAATAAGAAGGGAGAGAAATAAAGAATCATCAGACTGTGTTTATAATAGCATAATAAGTAAGTTAAAGTTAGACGGTTAGATAGTAAAGAAGCTACCCTTCAAACTTTGAGAACCACGGATCCAAAGCATGCAATGGCAATAAGTACATATCTATCGATAATCACCCTAAATGTAAATGGACTGAACACCAATAAAAAGACACAGAGTAATAGAATGGATAAAAAAGCAAGACTCATCAATGTGCCGCTTACAAGAGACTCACCTCAAACTCAAAGATATACGCAAACTAAAAGTGAAGGGATGGAAAGAGATATTTCATGCAAACAACAAGGAGAAAAAAGCAGGTGTTGCAGTACTTGTATCAGACAAAATACACTTCAAAACAAATAAAGTAACAAGAGATAAAGAAGAACACTACATAATGATAAAGGGGTCAGTCTACAAGAGGACATAACCATTATAAATATATATGCACCCAACACAGGAGCACCGACATCTGTGAAACAAATACTAACACAATTAGAGGAGGAAATAGAAAGCAATGCATTTCTTTTAGGAGACTTCAACACACCACTCACTCCAAAGGACAGATCAACCAGACAGAAAATAAGTAAGGACACAGAGGCACTGAACAACACACTAGAACAGATGGACCTAACAGACATCTACAGAACTCTGCACCCAAAAGCAGCAGGATACACATTCTTCTCAAGTGCCCATGGAACATTTTCCAGAATAGACCACATACTAGGACACAAAAAGAGCCTCAGTGAATTCAAAAAGATTGAAATTCTACCAACCAATTTCTAAGATCACAAAGGTATAAAACTAGAAATAAATTGTACAAAGAAAACAAAAAGCCTCACAAACACATGGAGGCTTAACAACATGCTCCTAAATAATCAATGGATCAATGACCAAATTAAAACAGAGATCAAGCAATATATGGAGACAAATGAAAACAACAGCAAAATGCCCCAACCTCTGTGGGATGCAGTGAACGCAGGTCTAAGAGGAAAGTACATAGCAATCCAGGCCTATTTAAAGAAGGATGAACAATCCCAAATGAATAATCTAAATTCACAATATTGAAACTGGAAAAAGAAGAACAAATGAGGCCCAAAGTCAGTAGAAGGAGGGACATAGTAAAGATCAGAGAAGAAATAAATAAAATTGAGAAGAATAAAAGAATAGAAAAAATCAATGAAACCAAGGGCTGGTTCTTTGAAAAAATAAACAAAATAGATAAACCCCTAGCCAGACTTATTAAGAGAAAAAGAGAATCTACACACAAAAACAGAATCAGAAATAAGAAAGGAAAAATCATGACGGACACCACAGAAATACAAAGAATTATTAGAGAATACTATGAAAATCTATATGCTAACAAACTGGATAACCTAGAAGAAATGGACAACTTTCTAGAAAAATACAACCTTCCAAAACTGACCAAGAAAGAAACAGAAAATCTAAACAGACTAATTACAAGCAACAAAATTGAATCAGTAATCAAAACACAAAACTCCCGGGCCAGATGGATTTTATCAGACATTTAGAGAAGACATAATACCTATTCTCCTTAAAGTTTTCCAAAACAGAAGAGGAGGGAATACTTCCAAACTCATTTATGAGACCAGCATCACTCTGATACGAAACCAGGCAAAGACACCACTAATGAAGAAAATACAGACCAACATCCCTGATGAACATAGATGCAAAAATCCTAAACAAAATGTTAGCAAACCGAATTCAAAAATACATCAAGAGGAAGACTTCCGGGAAGATGGCGGTGTGAGCAGGGCGGCAGAAATCTCCTCCCAACACTATATTTATCTATGAAAACACAGAAAATACATCTATTCCTAAAAGAGAGACGAGAATACACAGGAAAGCGCACAGCGTGCAGCTACACCCGAGAGGACTCGGCACCCCAGGAGGCGGGTAAGATACGGAGCCGCGACCCGGCGGGAACCGAGCCCTCCCCCACCCCAGCGCACCGGCGGGAGGAGAGGATTCAGAGCCGGGAGGGAGTGGAAGTGCACCCCGGGAAGTAGCCAGCCCCGGTGATCTGCGCGGGGAGCGCTGACCCACATGGCGCAGTGCAGCGGAGATTGGGGAGACAGAGGGGCAGGATCTGAGCAGGGAACGCGCCAGGGTGCTTGCAGCTGGCTCCTGGGAAGGAAAAAAAAAGTGCGCGCTTTCTTCAGCGGTCTTAAAGAGACAGGAGCCCAGCGGAGGAGCCGGATCGCCCCAGCACACTCAGCCCAGCAGGCTGGGAGTCCTGGGGAGTTTCAGACGCCTTAGCTGGCGACTGAGGAAGTGTAGCCATACTTAACACTTCTCACTGAGATCAACAGCCTCCTATTCATTCCCACCCCTGCCAGAGCGATAAAGGGCCCTGTGGAGCGGCACAGTCACAGCTGTGGAATAGTGGGGCAATAGTGCCACCTAGAGCATTCCCACAGAATCTACGTCCGGTGGGCAATTTTTTTGTTTTTTTTCTTTTGTTTTGTTTTTGTTTTTTCTTTTCTTTCTTTTTTTCTTTTTTTTCTTTCTTTCTTTTTTTCTTTTTTTTCCTTTTTTCTTCTCTTTTTAAAGTCTTAAAGAGCCCAGCTGACATACGTGGCAACTATCAGTGACCAAATTATACAGCCATGAAAAGACAGAGGAATATGGTTCAGACCAAAATCAACCAGACAACCCCAGAGAGGGAGTCTGAAGGGATGGAAATGCACAGCCTCCCTGAAAAACAATTCAGAATAAAAGTCATAACCATGCTGATGGACCTACAGAGAAATGTGCAAGAGCTGAGGGAGGAAGTGAGGGAACTGAGGAAAGACAATACAGAAATCAGACAAGCGATCGATGGGCTTAACAGCAGAATGGATGAGATGCAAGAGACTGTTAATGGAATAGAAAACAGAGAACAGGAGTACAGAGCAGCTGAGGCAGAGAGAGATAAAAGGATTTCTAGGAATGAAAGAATATTAAGAGAACTGTGTGACCAATCCAAACGGAACAATATTCGCATTATAGGAGTACCAGAGGAGGAAGAGAGAGAAAAAGGGATAGAAAGTGTCTTTGAAGAAATAATTGCTGAAAACTTTCCCTCGCTGGGGAAGGAAGTAGTCTCGCAGTCCACCGAAGCTCACAGATCTCCCAACACAAGGGACCCAAGAAAGACAAAACCAAGACACATAATAATTAAGATGACAAAGATCAAAGATAAAGACAGAGTATTAAAGGCAGCTAGAGAGAGAAAAAAGATCACCTACAAAGGAAAACCCATCAGATTATCATCAGACTTCTCAACAGAAACCTTACAGGCCAGAAGAGAATGGCATGATATATTTAACGTTATGAAACAGAAGGGCCTCGAACCAAGAATATTGTATCCAGCACGATTATCATTTAAATATGATGGAGGGATTAAACAATTTCCAGATAAAGAAAGTTGAGAGAGTTTGCCTCTCATAAACCACCACTACAGGATATCTTAAATGGACTGCTCTAGATGGAAGCCCACCTAACGCTAAAAAGATGTCACCAGAGGAAAAAAAATCATAGCAAAGAAAGCAGACCATCCAAATACTAACTAAAGGCAAAGAATAAAACACCTATTATAGAAAGAATGGAGGAGGAGGAATAAGAAGGGAGAGAAAGAAAGAAACATCAGACTGTGTTTACAATAACTTAACAAGAAAGTTAAGTTAGATTGTTAGATAATAAAACATCCACTTAGAAAAGGTGGTAACCACGAATCTAAAGCAAGCAATGGCAATAAGTACATATCTATCAATAATCACCCTAAATGTAAATGGACTGAATGCACCAATCAAAAGACACAGAGTAACAGAATGGATAAAAAAGCAAGACCCATCTATATGCTGCTACAAGAAACTCACCTCAAACCCAAAGATATACACAGACTAAAACTGAAGGGATGGAAAAAGATATTTCATGCAAACAACAAAGAGAAAAAAGCAGGTGTTGCAGTACTTGTATCAGACAAAATAGACTTCAAAACGAAGAAAGTAGCAAAAGATAAAGAAGGACATTACATAATGATAAAGGGGTCAGTCCAGCAAGAAGATATAACCATTATAAATATATATGCACCCAACACAGGAGCACCAGCATATGTGAGACAAATACTAACAGAATTAAAGGAGGAAATAGACAGCAATGCATTCATTTTAGGAGACTTCAACACACCACTCACTCCAAAGGACAGATCAACCAGACAGAAAATAAGTAAAGACACAGAGGCACTGAACAACACACTAGAACAGATGGACCTAACAGACCTCTACAGAACTCTACACCCAAAAGCAACAGGATACACATTCTTCTCAAGTGCACATGGAACATTTTCCAGAATAGACCACATACTAGGCCACAAAAAGAACCTCAGTAATTTCAAAAAATATTGAAATCCTACCAACCAACTTCTCAGATCACCAAGGTATAAAACTAGAAATAAATTTTAGAAAGAAATCAAAAAGGCTCACAAATACATGGAGACTTAACAACACTCACCTAATTAATCAATGGGTTAACGACCAAATCAAAACAGAAATCAAAGAATATATGGAGACTAATGACAACAACAACACAAAGCCACAACTTCTGTGGGACGCAGCAAAGGCAGATCTAAGAGGAAAGTATATTGTAATCCAGGCCTATTTAAAGAAGGAAGAACATTCCCAAATGAATAGTCTAAAGACACAATTACTGAAATTGGAAAAA